>JAJOOR010001770.1:0-47447 GCA_036250505.1 Solanum acaule
ATACTGATCCTTGGACAAGTTCACTGGCATTTGTCGCCTTAGTTCAGGACCTTCCTCGACTTCATTGTTCCCCTCTTCTTGTGTATATGCATTTGCTGCAGAACCTGTACTTTTACCTTTAGGAAATCTGGAATTTGTTGGATAACCATGGAGCTTATAACATCTATCCTTTGTGTGTCCAGGCCTTTTACAGTAGTCACAAAACAGACCAGATCTGTTCTGTGAATAGGAGTTATTAGTGTTAGAGTTTGCTCGATTGTTATTGGTACTGCCAAAGCTGCCTGCACCGCCTCTATAAGAACTGTAATTTGTCTTGAAACCTTTTCCATTAGAAGTAGATACAGATGCAGTTAGAGATATGGAGTCCAAAACAGTGTGATTATGGGGCTTTACTTCCCTCTGTCTCTCCTCTTGGGATAGTATAGCAAAAGCCTGTGCCATGCTTGGTAAGTCACTCATCATCAGGATACTTCCCCTCACTGCAGTATACACTTCATTCAAACCCATCAGAAAATGTATAAGTCTTCTGTCTTGTTCAGCCTTGTGCATCTTGGTCTTTCCACCAGAAATGCACGCACAAGTGCATTGAGAAGTGATGTCAACAGTGTTCATCTCCTCCCATAACTTCTTCATTTGTTTTTTCAAAATAAAGATTAAAACGTTTAGTTGGATATTTTTTTAAAATATAATAATAATAATAATTATTATTATTTAATAATAATAATAATAATAATACCAATAATAATAATAATAATAATAATAATAATAGTTATTATTATTATTATTATTATTATTATTATTATTAATAGTTTGATTTTTTTTAATCAGTAGAGATAGGACATATAGATTATAAGTTGTATTTTATTAAAAAATATTTATTTTAAAATACAAATAAGAAAAAATTCTGATATATAACTTAAAATATTAAATAATATTTAAATGATAAATTTTCTTAAAAACTTCCATATGTGCGTTTTTTAAAAATAAATAAGTTAAATAGTTTTAATTTTAAAAAAAATCAATTTGCTTAGAAGTAGGAGTGTAATAGGAAGTTTTAAAACTTTCTATTTAGTTAGATAATTTTTTTTTTTTCAAAATAAAGATTAAAACCCCATGACAAACTATCAATTCACGTCTATTCTATCTTTCTCTTTTTGTTGTTCGGCTCGATAGAATTGTTTAGAATCCTCTCCTAGCTTCCATTTCAAATATATATTTTTCAAATATAATTTTGTAAATTTTTTTTTAAATACTTCTTTTTTGTGGCACTGATACATAGGCGCTTTTTTTTTTTGAGAAATATCAACAACTTTATTTACTTCCGGCGAACCTCCGGCAAATTGAGAACTTTACAAGCGAAGAGAGACTTACAACTCAAAAAAAAAAGAAAAAGAGAGAGCTTTTTCCAACCTGCTCTCTTAAACTACAAAAGGCTTTATTTATAGAAGGAAAAGGAATCTATCTACAGTGACCGATCTACAGTGATTTACAGTGACCGTGGGTCCCTTATTAATGGGTCCCATATGTACAGTAACCGTTTATCTATTGTGGTTTAACAGTGTATCTACTGTTAATCAATAATGTTTATTTTGTCTTTCTTTTTCAACTCCCTAAGAAAATCTTCTGCTTTAGACAACATATCTTCTGTCACGGGTTTCTCCGATTCACAAGGCTGGGCCTCTTGAGCATTATCTGCGATATCATCACTTGTTTCACTTCTCATTGAAGTGTCTATTTTTCATAGTGAGTGATATTGAGGAGTAGAATCCTCCTAACTTCGTCCAAATACTCCTTTACCATTTCTTCTTTATTTCCATCTTGAATGGAAATTCTTCTGGCAATATGTTTGACAGAGTTGTCAGCAATTATTCCTTTATGAGGAATATTACCATAATCTTGGATTTTTTGAAAAATAGAGTCCAATAATTCTTGGCCATATAATGATTTAGTCATGGGATCCTTCTTCATTAATTTATCCAGAAATTATTATAATAAATCTGATATAAGCATGGAATTCGTTCTTCAATAAAACCTACTTCCGGGGTCCATTTATGGATCCATGGAATCGAGAATTCTATGAAGAAATAAATTTGTTCAATATAACAAACATGATCTGAGTGGTATAAATCATTAAGGTTTGGTGAAACCTTAACCCAAATTTTGTATAACTTTAGAAAGGGATCAGGTAAAATCTTTATCGTCGGTCCGTGGTATGACCACCAGTTCAAGAACCAGTTAGGAATCGGGTCAACAAATATCTTTGCACAAACCTTGATAAACCAAGTATGTTTATGCCTTTCATTGTTATAATAAAGGACTTTGCTGAAAGCGTTAATATAATCCCAATAAGTGAAATTGGTAGGGATTTTATTGAGGCTGATCTGCCTTTCTTTCATCGAGGATATTCCACAATCTCCAATTGATATAATCTGCTTTATGATCATCTTGGAGAAGTTATAAACGTTCTCGCTGGTGTTATAACCTGAGAAGTGCTGAAATTCAACACTACATGTATTCATTAAAATGGTCTCGTAAGACGAGCGGGTTTTGTATGACTCTCCTGGGAAGTATAATCCATTAAGTAAATATCGCTGGAATATCTTCCAGGGTTCTTCTTTTCTCTGAATCTCAGAGTTTTCAAGAAGAAATATTATAGATGTATCAAAGAAGTAGCTTCTTTTGAAGGGCTTGTTAGTTTCACCAAGCTCATTCCTCCCCTTTGTATAATTGGAGAGTTGGACGAGGATTCGTATGACGATTCAGATGTTTTTGAGGAGGATGATCTTCCCCTTCCGCAAGTATAACTGCCCCTTCCTCTAGCCTTGGTTACCCAAGGAGGATCCATCCTGCAAACATAGCATTTAGTTTTAATCATCTAAAAGGTCATAAATCTCATAACAATAAAAGCTTTTATAAAGCTCTTATTCAATCATGTAATCAGCGACGATATCCATCACCATTCCGTGTATAATTTTCCATAAAATATGTTCCTGTAAGTCTCTATTAAGAGGAATTGCTTTCAAAATCGTAACCAATTTTTTATTAGAAAAGAAGTCAAGAAAACCAATTGTTTAAGAAAAAAGATATTCTCTAGATAAGAAGTCTGGGAGGGAATTATCACTTTCCTTTTTATAATGAATTTCGAAATCAAAAGGGGCTAATTGTGCCTGCCACCTAGCAAATATTAATTTAGACGCATCATGTTTAAAATCTTTATCAAACATATACTTCACAGATTGAGCATCAGTTTTTATTAAAACTTTTGATTATATAAATCATCTTGAAATTTTAAAACGCATTTAACTATGGTTAACATTTCATGCGCCACCGTAGCATATTTCTTCTGGGCATCGCTCCACTTCCCAGAATGAAATCTAATAAAATATTCAATTTTATCATGGGGGTTAATTTGTTTCAAAATTCCACCATAACCAATGTTAGACGCATCTGTCTCTACAATCTTTTGTCAAGCTGAGTTAGCAAGGGTTAAACATGACAAAGATTTAACACGATTTTTAATATTTTTTACCAAATTGGTGAGACTATCAATCCAAGGAGTTTTATGATTTTTCTTTAGCCTCTCATATAAGGGAGGTAAATCTCGAAATAATTTTTTGTAAAAGGGGGAAATATAATTTAAGCTTCCCAAGAATCTCTGCAATTGCGTCCTATCTGCAATGACGTCAGGAAACTTAGAAGCAAAATCAATTGATCTTTGAATAGGGGTAACTTTACCCTGACAAATAAGATGTCCTAAAAATCTGACTTCAGTTTGAAATAAATTCATTTTTGGTTTAGAAATCACCAAACCGTTTTGTATAACTATTTTCTTGAAAATGTCCAAATGTTTTATGTGCGTTTCAAGAGTTTTTGAATAAACTAAGATATCATCAATATAGATAATGATAAAATCCAAATATGGGTTAAAAATATCATTCATAATTTTTTGAAATTCAGAAGGAGCATTTTTAAAACCAAATGGCATAACATTCCATTCATATTGTCCAAACGGGACATTAAAAGCAGTTTTATAAGAGTGCTCTTTAAATATTTGGATCTGCCAATATCCTGATTTTAAATCAAATTTAGAAAATATATTGGCGTCATATAATCTTGACAATAAATCCCTTTTATTTGGGATAGGATACCTAATCCATTTCAAATATTTGTTTAAAGGTTTATAATTTATAACTAACCTGGGAACACCACGTTCTTTTTCAGCTGCATTATTGACATAAAATGCAATACAAGACCAAGGAAATTTAGAAGGTTTTATCAAACCCTTTTGTAATAAATTGTCAATTTCTTTTTTGCAGAATTCAACCAATTCGGCGTTCATTTGGCAAGGGCGTGATTTAGTAGGAATATCATCCTCTTATCTTCATATGGAAGAGTTACAATATGCTTTTTTCGATTCCAAAAAGCACTAGGATGATCAGCACAAATATCAATGGTCATTTGTTCGGATATTAATTTAATTTTTTCCTGAACTTTCGTAGATTTTAAAGTGTCGAATATATTCATACTAAATATTTCAAGTTGTAAAGAATCAACATGCTTTTGTTTCATATTAATCAAAGCATTAATATCACGAGAAATAGGATCAATGACAAAATTATAACTAATGTTTTGATCCTTATAAGTAGCAGAAAAACCTTTAGCATTTATGTTGGTAAAAGGATAAATAGCAATCATTTGTGCAAAAGGTATAACCGAATCTAAAGTCCAAGTAGTAGGAAAATTAATTTCTTCCCATTTAATAGGTCTTCTAGTAGTGACCTTAGATTTGACAAATTAGTTTCTACCAAAATAATTTGATCCGATGTATCATATAATTTACATCGGGGATTCAAAGTAGCAAGAAGTTTATAATAGATGCGATACGATAAACATATCAATTCAGATCCAGGTGCATAATTATAACCATGCGTTTTAATATTCAAAGTCAAAGCATCTAATATATTAGAATCAGTCAAAGATAACTGCAAATTAGGCTGAGTATTAAAATAAATTGGGCCATAAGCTACTGTGGATTCAATCGAACCCATCAAAGATTGTCGAAAATTTAGATTTCTCGCATCGCGAAGAGCAGCTAAGAAAGTCTCAGGTAACCCTTTCAGAGTTAAAGTCTTAAAAGCAATCTGTACCATACCAATATGCAAGAACTTGTATTGATTTTTATAAACATCAATATCACGTTTATTTAATAATCGAATAGTCTGTTCGGACGAGTTTAACGCCAGAGATTGTTCAGTAGTTTTTATGAGTTGCTTATTAGAGATCTTATCAAACCAACCATAATCATAAATGGTTTTTATATCAACTTTCGGAATAGTCTATTTGTTTAACAAATCAAGGTTTTGAGGTATATCTACCCTCTTCTAAATGAGTACTTTTAGTACTAGTATCTCCTAGATCCATGATCAAGAGAATATATCTATGCCAAAATACTTCACATCAATCTCATATTTACCGTGAAAGTTCCTAGGCTCTGATACCAAATTTACAGGATCACTGACCTGGCGGTAGTCCGCCCAGTCATAGATCAAGCAATTTAATATCCTTAGAGGTAGTCCAACTACATAAGAATCGAAATACACAAGAATTTTAACATAGTTTCTCAGACTGCATGGTTTAATTATTTTACCCAAGCAAAGGGCCTGTCAAGAAGCTAATACATACTCTTATTAAGCCTATGTATTTGACAGTTCTAACCGGGTATGAAGCACCCTACTTATCAAACTCTCTTTCGGGCTAAAAACCACGGCTCATTAGACGGAGTCACTAAGACAAAGCCAATAAGAGTAGTACTAGATCTGACTGTACCTCAATCTTAGAACCAAGTCGAGAAGCCATACTAAAATTCCTCTGTATTTAAATAAAGCTTAGATCCGTTCACGGTCTATATAAGAGAGAAGTTAGCTATTCGGCATAGATATAATTTTTTAGCCGGACATAGTCACGGCTTCCAGATCGGAGATATAATACTTAAAAGATTTAAAAATAAAAGAAGAGAATTAAATTACCTTGTAACAATGGCCAACAGGGCCGATGAGAAATATCAACAACTTTATTTACTTCCGGCGAACCTTAAAATGCAAATAAGAAAAAAAATCTGATATATAACTTAAAATATTAAATAATATTTAAATGATAAATTTTCTTAAAAAACTTCCATAAGTGCGTTTTTAAAAACAAATAAGTTAAATAGTTTTAATTTTAAAAAAATTCAATTGCTTAGAAGTAGGAGTGTAATAGGAAGTTGTAAAACTTCATATTTAGTTAGATAAAAAAAAATTCAAAATAAAGATTAAAACCCCATGACAAACTACCAATACACGTCTATTTTTATTTTTTTAAATATATATTTTTCAAATATAATTTTGTAATTTTTTTTAAATACTGCTTTTTTGTGGCGCTGACACGTAGGGGCAATCACCTCTCCTATTATATATATATATATATATATATATATATATAGATTTTAAAACAATGACTCGATCGATAAAAGCTCTCCAGAGTCACCGATTTGCTATCTCCGATGTATCTTAGGTAGAATTCTTTACTCGTATGCTTGGCATTACTTCCTCTTCTAGGCCCTTTCGAACAAGCAAGCGAAGCTGAGTTTGAAATATCTTTTTTTTTTAATCTATTAAATCAAAATTATAATTATCCCTTCTTTTATTATTGAACAAAAAATGTTAACTTACTAAAAATGGTGCAAATTTAATTTTCCTTTCACCTAGTAGATTAAAAATATCCGTAACATATTTTTACTCAAAAAATATTTCTAACTCTAATAACTATTTTTCATATTGTACTTTGGCAAATTATTTAGTTTCATTTTTATTTGTAAAAATTTTTCTTGAAAAGTTCTTCATTGTTTGTCTAAATGTCTATCTTATAGCTAATAAAAGTATTTACTTTAACATACATTATACAAAAATCTAAGTGGCTTTAAAAGACTAAAATTATAAATTAGAGGAAAAAAGATAAATACCTAAAAATGTTAATAGTAATAATTTAGATTAAAAGCTGACACTTGGCTGAATTTTCTTAAAAGAATATATTGATTATATAAATATATTATATTTATAAATTTTAATTAGATAATTTAAGTATGCGTGAAGTGCGAGAATATTAACTACTATGTAATAATTGGTAAATACTTTTTTTTACGTAGAATGAGAGTAAATTTAAACTATTTGTAATAGATTAAGGACACTTATAATCCAATAAATAAAAGGAGGATATTTTAAAATTATTTCTAAGATATTGAAAACATTTTTAACCCACTAAATGAAACAAACACATTTAAAACCATTTCTAATATATTGGAAGGAGAAAGGCGTAGACAGATGCAAGTTAAACTTGCGCAATTAAGCCGCTAGTTTAATCAATAAATCAAATAATATAAAATCATTGTGCTTCAATAGATATAAATATACAAATAAATGTTGGAGGCAATAAATAAAGCATAACATGATTATAGGCACAATTTTTTAGATCATACATTTTATTATGCTGGTCATGATAACTTATACCTATCTTTTTCCTTTGTCAATTGTTCAACCAATTTCTTAATATGTAACTTCACTCATCACATAATTTACACGAGTTAGTTGTTTCGTCTAATATTAAACATACAAAATCCTTCAAATTGTAGATATTCTCGCGTATTATATTACTAGTATATTTGCAAAGCATGACATTGAATAGTACTTTGCAAAGCATGAAATTGAATAGTACTTCTTTGTTCCAAATTATATAACTTACTTTATTTAGTCCGTCTAAAAAAAAAATATTTTTGTATTTAGTAATAACTTAATTTTAAAATATTTATTTTACTTTTAATAAAATGATTCACCATCTATATCAGTACCACAAATTTCTTTTTTTCTTTTTTTATTTTTAACCCTCACTAGGAGCTCCCACCCTTTTGCTCCCTTGGTGACTCAAACTCGCAACCTTCGGGTTGGAAGTGAGGGGTGCTTACCATCCGAGCAACTCCCTCTTGTCCAGTACCAAAAATTTCAATAATTTTTTTTTTTTTTTTTTTTTTTTGTGTCAAATCAAATTAACTTATATAAAATGAAACGAAAGAAGTAGTAATTTGTATTTAGAGTTGGGGAAGGTTGTCAGTAGGGGACCTGAATTGACAATTGGTTATGCTGTTCACACTTAAGACAGTACTGAATAAGTAGGCAGTCTATCTCTTATAGACTATCCTCATAATTCAGCCACAATATTTCCCTTTTTCCCTTCCTAACATATCTTTTCAATACTCTATTTGACCCTCACAAAACTAAACTTATCCCCATTTTTTGCCTCCACAATGCCCAAAATTATACTCTTCCTCTTCCTCTTCATCTTACTTTCTTCATCACTATCACTCTTACAAGGTCATATATATTCATTCATTCATTCATTAATTTCATTCAACTACTTTGCTATAACTTTTCATTTCAATTATACCCGCAGGTTCAAGACTTCAACGATTAATTCCTCATTCTCAAAGGGATTATCAGGGTTCGTTGCACTACTACGAGGTACGATATTGAAATTAAGACATACTCTACTACTCTTCTTTTTATAGTTCAATTTGTGAATTCAATTGTATTGTGTTTTTTGAATTGGTGAAAAAGAATACGAGAAGATTGATGATAGGATCAGTGGCTCCAACTTGCACTTACAATGAATGCAGAGGATGCAAGTACAAATGCAGAGCAGAGCAAGTTCCAGTTGAAGGGAATGACCCAATGAATAGTCCTTACCACTACAAATGTGTTTGTCACCGCTAATTCTATTCGTGTCTCACACACCAGCACCCTAACAAGATTTGAAATTTTCATCTTCTTTTTCTGGTTTCGGTGCCTTGAATTTTTGTCTTCTATATAGTGTAATAATGTTGAATTTCATTGAATCATTCCTTCTTTTTTTTCAAATGGAAAAGAGATTTTTGCATGTTCTTTTTTTCACTTCTATATTTATATATATACTATGTAGTCTATATTTATATGTTACTACGCCTGATATGCAGATTCCTTTGGGCTCAGAAAAGGCTGAAGCAACTGATATTTCTCTCTTTTTCTTTAAAGAGGCGGCCGAAACTACTAGCCTATTCAATTTTACCTAACTTATAAATTTAAAATTCTAATTTCACGTATTGCTAGTCTAATTATTTTTGGTTTTTGGGCATGGGAGTAAGGGAACAACTAAATAGAAATTAACAAAATAATTATTATACTAATATGAAACTTAGATGTGATGTACCAAAAGTGAGGGATAAGGGGAACCGTAGAAGAGTTTAGAAGAAAAGAAACAACTGCAAGTGGCATATGGAAGTGTGGTCCCAATAAATTCTAATCTGGTTTGGAATAGGTCACATGAGGGAATATTTGTAACCATTTGTTCATGTCAGAAGATATCTGTAACCAATTGCAAATTGGGGAGGAAAATATAATGTTCTTATTAACCTCAATTGCAGTAGCTATGATGGTACATTTCATCATTCAAAGCCAATTTGGTACAATCATATTCATAGTAATCACCTGTTTATTTATTAACTCAACTCATTTGATCTAAGTAATCAATGGTTTATACCTAATCAATTCAATCTAAACTGCTTCTTTGATATCACAAGGTAATTCCTCAAGAAGAGAACTCATTCTCAAATTATAGAAATTGAGAATATTTTAGTACAGTGTTTTGTTACTAGAAGTCGTTTGATAGAGTGTATAAAAATAATACTAAATAAAGTGTATTAGCAATTCTTGCATTAGCAATACATGTATTAGTTATGCTTGTGTTAATTATACATAAATTATTTTTAGAGAAAAGACATAAAGTCACCATTGAAGTTATCTCAAATTTTTAAAAAGACACCTTAACTATGCGGGTGTCATATTACCCCACAAAAGTAGTAAATATCGTTGTAAAGAGACCATTTTTACTCATTTTCTCACCAACCCAAGAATTCTAATAGGAAAGCTATGCACACCCCTTTTTAATGAATTAATTTAAATATTAATAAAGTGCAAACCCAAAATTGAAATATTGACACTTCTTTGCCTTTAAAGGACGCTCTCATTGCTTTCAATTTATGGGTTTCTTCAGAACCTTTTCAATTGATGATTTCAGTTTTTTGAGAGATGATTTACCTCCGGATGTTGAAGCAAACTTTCGCTTTTTGGAATCGTCCATTTTTGCCGTCATTGTTATGAAGCGTTGAGCTTTTTTAGTTCTACGGGTTGGGGTTTTGCTAAGATTTAAATTGTGTCCCTTTTTCATAATGAAATAATGCTCCAGACTCACCATCTCATGGAACTAAATTTTAATAAATACTAGAAGCTTTGAAAAATAAGAAAAAAAATAAGAATTTTTTTGCTTTGACAACTAAATTTGCATTGAAAGTAAGTCTTCATGTTTGCATCACATCACACACAACATCGAACCATTCTCGTCATTACATATATGATTCAAGATTTATAAGAATGTTTTCCTCAAAATCTAATCACAAAAGATAACTTGATTTCTCAATTTTTAAAGAAATTAAGAAGAAATTCAACCTTGATGATTGGAAATTAACAAGAAGTTAAAAAGCTCTTATCATTTTGGACTGGTTTCATTCAAGAAAGAAGATGATTTTTTTTTTAGTTTAAACCTTCAACCGTGGGATCTTTTTAAAAGAATTGTGGAAGATGGAGTATTTAAAGAAGAAGTAATTAAATAATAGAGAAGGAAATGACACATGATGCTTTTAATTCGTTTTTGGAAAAAAATTCACATCCACGCGTGTCATTTGCGTGAATGCAAACATAGGGAGAAAACGGGTTAAAATGGTCTCTTTACAACGATACTTAATACTTTTGTGGGGTAATAGGATGCCCACATAGTTAAGGTGTCTTTTTGAAAATTCGGGATAACTTCAAATGTCACTTTATGTCCTTTCAATTGTTTGGTTTCATGCATTAAAAATATCTTGTATTGCATAAAAATCTCTTTTTTTTTTAACAAAGATACCCTCCACTATTATGGTGGAAAAGATGTAAAAAAGATTTTGAGGGACAGTTGAGTCTTTAATCATACTAATGCATGCATTAAATCCATTGCATTGCTAATACCTAGAAATCCATGGTATTAGTAATACACACCTTAGGACTCGTTTGATAGGCGGTATTAAATAGAATAGTCCATGGATTAAAATTTAGTCCATCTAATACATTGTTTGGTTACTTTATTTTATTTAATTCATGGATTGCTATACACCATATGTGGTCTTATTTTATCCCTAGGAAATGGAGGGATAACTAATCCAAGGTTTGTTAAACCTTGGATAAGACCCCTAAATGACAAAACTATCCCTTTATTCATTTTCCTAAATTTCTTTTGTAATTTGATTTTCTTTTTATTTATATTGAAATAATTATAAATGTTCTTTTTAATTCTCCAAATTTATTTAGTGTAATTTAATGATTTCACTAATGTTTTTTTTCTTCTTTTTTTTTATTCAATTTAGTTCGTCGATTAACCAGTTGAACTTTATTTTTAATAAGCTTTAGCTATTGAACAATGTAAGTAGTCTGAAATCTATGCCAAGTTTAAGATATATTTGACCAACAAAAAATTAGAAATACACCATGCCATCAAGGATCTCCTTAGTGGTACATCATACCTCAATATATATATATATATATATATATAACTTAACTAGTTAGATGAAATAGAAAATCTTACAAAAATCAGAATATTGTCCAGCGGTTATTTACCTTGACTCAATTACATGAAATAAACAATCTCATAATAATACAAGGGTATAATAGGAAATAATTTTTTTGTAGAGTTTTAAATCAAACACAAGATTAATCTCTGCACTACTAATCTCCGCATTACTAATCCTTACGTTACTAATCCCTGCATTATCAATGTTTGTACCAAACGAGTGTTTAAGTAATGCAAACATTAGCTATGCATATATTAGAAAAGAGTACCAAACGAGGTACTAATAATATATTAGTCTACTGCATGCATTATTCTTCCTAATACACTCTATCAAACGATTCCTCAGTTAACTTAACATAGCGTGAATTTGAATTAATTTCATTAATAACTTCCAAATATCAATAAATATAGCGTGAATTTGAATTAATTTCATTAATAACTTCCAAATATCAATAAATTCTAATTTTAAAAGAGGAAATAATTTTACATGACAAGACTTAGGATGGAGCAGGACATGTTCGACTTTCAAATCCATGATGTATCTTTCAATCGTGTCAACAAAGAACATTATCGCTAGATTCCTTTTTATTCCTCAAAATTTCCATACAGTATGGTCATGCCTTAGCCATCCAAAATTCACCATTTGAATGAAATGATTTTTTAATTATGACATGCCATTTGGTCATAAATATTTTTAAACACATTTTGGAAATCTTTTTAGAAAATAGTGTTTTAAGTCATATAATTTATCATTTCAAAGGCCAATTTGGGAATTTAAAGTTTCATTGCGATTGTACTCCATGAATTCTTCTTGTCAATAATTACACACTTAAATGCTCACAATTGACTTTGAAATTGTTAATATCGAAGCTTATATATAATCAAATCGTACATGTTTTCAAAAAATAAAATCTTGGCTGGGGTGGTTGTATTTTGCTCCGATATTTGATTTTTTAAATCAGTTTCTTACCCAATTTTAAGCTTTCTCGGATATATATGTTTTGGGTAGTTTTTAGATTATCAAAAACATATATATTATCTAAAAACACCATCATTTATAATTTTGGAATAAATTTAAGTCCTAGTTTGTTGTACATAATTTATACAATTGTATATATGTTTTATATAATTTTTATCCAAGCTTTCTCTTCAAAGTCAGTGTGTTGTCATGGCTTTTTACGCAACATGTTCATTACTTCCTCCGTTCAACAATAGTTGTCCACTATACTATTTTGGGATTGTAAGAATAATTATTATTTATGGCCCAAGTTTACTTGTGACCCAAGTAATATCAGAAATAATATTTAATAAAGAATAATTTCGTCCGTACATTGGTTACTTGATGAACGTACCAGATTAAGTGTTAACCTGTATAAATTGGTCCTCCCTCCACCCATTAGGGTTACCACATATTCTCTACATTAATTCCATCGTTGACGGCTGTGGTAACGTAAGGCTAGGGCAAGGAGGTAGAAACAAATTTACAACTAACTCTTCCGCTTCTCTCTGTGATGATGTCTTCCATATCAGGTATGTGCCCCGAACAATCTCTATGTAAGATTATCGTATTCATGATCCTGATATGTATTAAGTATTTAATCTTACATGTGGTATCAAAGCTTGGATTGTTTGAGCAGATAATCTTCATAAATTATATAACCGCATCAACCTTGGTAAACTAATAAAGAGTAGTTACTGCCATCACCCCTAAATAAATAAATAATTATGTTTTGTTTTAGATTTTGCACAAATTTTGAAAATCTTAATCTTCCCATAATGTAATAAGTATGTTTAGGTTTAGATTGTGCAATAAATTAAAGTGGTCGTTATACTAAGCAATAAATAATATGTGTGTACTTAATGCAAAATAGTTTGTTAGTCACCAAAGTGGTCAAACTAGAGAAATTAATGTCTACACATATAATATTTATGATCACTTGATGCATGTATTATGTTTCTATAGTTTGTTAGTCACCAAAGTGGCCAAACTAAAATGTATAAAATTATTCACATGCACAAAAAAATTTATGATATTATGTGTGCATTTGTATTCATATAGCTTGTTAGTCACCAAAGTGGCGAAACTAGTATGGTTAAGAAAAATATGCATTCATAAAATTGTCATTTATCTATGAAGGTTAATTAAATGCCTATATTGAAAAATAAATAGATAAATTGACTTTCACTATTGCTAGAACTTAAGAATTTACCCAAAGGTGAATATATCACTCTACGAATAGTGAAAATTATGAGGTAAATTAATATTTTTAGTCAAACATATATTGTATATCCAAAGATGTCGTATATGTTTGATTAAAAATATTCAATTACCTATTAAAGATAAAAATGACATTTATATTATGATAATGTGTCATAGTATCTACCCAAAAGAGAATTACAATATAATTTTATCGCTTTACTGAATTCACATTATTTTCTGATTTGAAAGCATGTATATCGATTTTGCAGTTATTCCTTTTCATCCACATGATTCGTCTGTTACTGTGTTCAATTGATTGAACTTTTTTGAACGACATGAACAAGTCCAGTTCCACTTATGTGTGATAGATCTCAACTTCACTATGCTGAATGACAAACCTATTGCCATTACTGATAAGAGCAGTGAGGATGAGAAGTCTTTTCATAAATCACGGGAGCGCTCTAACAGATTAAGTCGTATGTTTATGCGAATGACTGTTGCTAACAACATTAAGAGTACTATTCCACAAACAGAAAGTATTAGGGAATACCTGAAGTTTGTGGAAGAACATTTTAGTCACTCCCCGAGTCTACATCCTAGACGTGACCGGTGATAAACGCTCAGCTACACTTCATCCAATAAGAAGTGTAGGCGATTGCAATCAAGTATAAACCCAACAAAGAGTTGGGGTCAATCTCACATGGAGTGGCACAATATAGAATTCAATTACGAAGTTATAAATGTGTTCTAATCAATTATAGGAATAGAAATTATCAAAACAAGTAGATTAAATCGTAAGGGTTGACAGAAAGTGTCAAATGGGGGGTTTAAGAGTGTCAATTAGCAACTATGAAAACAGGGGAGTAATCAAGTAGAAAGGGATACTTGGGGATGTGATCAATTAATTTCCAATTTTGCTATACGGGTGTTTACTAATTACCAAAAGTCGCTGAATCTCAGTGGGTAGGCTAGGCTTTGGATGTAATAGCCATCTCTCAATCAACAATCACGAATCAAGTGAGTCTCTCGAACCTCAACAAGCATCATACTATGAACAGCCCCAAACCTCAATTTATCTACTCTCTCGAGCTAGATAGGTAGGATCCATTAAGATTCACTCTCTCGAGCTGAACCCATAACAACTCAATCACTACAATCATTAATTGATAACCTTAATTCTAAAACATCTTGATCAAGTAAGCATAAAATACTAGACTAGAACTGCATTTGCAACTATAATTCATGAGTTAAAACTCAATTATCAATCAAACACACTTCAAAGAAGTAGTTAAATTAGTAATTACTAACACCCATAAACTAATTAAGACAATTATTCACATAATCACACCCCCAAGAATGGAGGTTTTAGCCACACATCATAAAAAGTAAGAAACTAGTACCAACTACGTTCTCCATAAGCTGGGTAGTATTATCCAAATCTTTACAATGCTCCAATTTAGCTTCGAATCCAAAACCCACATGAAAATCTAATAGAAAACTCCTAAAAATCAAGAAAAGCAGTGTTTCTATCGAAAGCTCAGAGTTTCACAATGGCAGGATTGAACTGTTTTATAAAAAATAAAAATAAAAAATGACTTTGTTTTCAAAAATTGACTTAACTTATATTTTGAAGAAAAATCTATTTTCAAAAGAGAGTCACCACTTAATATTTGAAAGAAATTAAGAAAACATAAAATTTTCAAAAGATTTAAAACAGATTAAAATCAATTGAAATAAAAAAGGGTTCGGGGTTCAATTTACATTCCGAGAAGGTATTAGGCCCTCGGAATGTCTGCTAACTTGCGGTTGACCAACAATTTGACTAATTTTAGAAAATTAATGAAGTAATAAAAATCCATTTTTTATTTAAAGGAAAATAAACTAAAGGTTTTTTTAAAAGTAATTAATTCATATGTTGTAAGACAACTAAAATAAAATAAAACTAAGTAATAAATAAAAAATATAAATATTTTAATTTGAGCATAAAAGAAGAAATGACTATCTTTTGGGAATTAATTAAGTTAAATAAAAATCAAATAAAATGTTAGTCAATACAATAAGTCAATAACAAATAAATAGACAATATAAAAGAAGAAATATTGAACTTGGGCCATCTTGCCCAAATTCCCAAATCTGATGGGCCAAAATTTATTTTCCTGTCCTAAGTCTAAAAGTGATTCAACAAACAAGGGCCTTCCCCATTACACCTGCTGGACCTACTGTTGCACTTTCCTTGGGCCTTTAGGCCCATTTCTGCCTTTGAAAAATTACCGTAATTTCAATTGGGGATTTGGCCCAATTTGCTCTTGAAAAATAGGGGCACACTTTTGATGTATATCGGCTATAATTTGGGACAATTTTTAGTGTATATCGACAATGTATACCAGTGTATACAAGCTTCACGTATCAGCTTCACTCATGTATATCAACCTTGCAACCCGTATTCCGAATTTTCTCAACCTGTATTGGTATTTTCGCCATGTATACTAATGTATACTTCTGTATACAGTAGGTATATCAGTGTATACAAACTAAATCTCAAACCTGTTTTTGGCTTTCCGGAACCTGTAATTTCAGTTTCCAATCCTTGTAAGAAACTTCCGATTCACTGAAACATCGATGGACTGACTCGAAGGAATTTAACTCGACGTTATGCAAGGGATGAGTCCTAAGTGGACTCGAGTTGACGTCACATGAATCAAAATAAAATTAAATCAGAGAATGAATTAACATAATTATCAATTAGCTTAAATGGAGGGAAAAACATAAATATTTATTATGAATTAAATTGCTGCCAACATCAAGAGTTTAAAGAAAAGATAAAATTTATCAAGAAACAATGTATAAAAAAGCAAATAACTACACTATTCCTACATGAATTAAAATTTAACTAAGTAATACAAAATATGTGGTACCTAAGACTTGGCATGAGAGGTTCAAAATACATCATATAATAAGCCAAATGTAGTGATTAAAAAAACCATATGAGGGTAAAAGAAAATGACATTTTAAGAGTTCTTTCCAACAGCTCAACCAACAACCAAAATGAGAGAAAATAACAACAATTTGTTCTCTTAACAGAACACTCAGATTTCAAAGCATTTCAAAGAGGTCTTACATGAACAAAATAAGAACCGATCATTATGCTATCACACATATATTAAATCAATTAGAACTTAAACAGTTAAGGCTCAAAACGTGCTAAACAATGTATTACACCATGGCGAGCATAATGAAAGGTAGAAACTAAAAATAAAATAAAATCAACCCATGAGCTTAAACACATTGTCAACTAAAAAGAAATCTCATACAATAGTCCATAATGATATTGAATCTAAACTAAATCATTAACAATATAGAAAAGGCTATGACACTAAATGAAGACGAGATTATAATCAGTTCCATGAAACTAAATCAAGCTTAAAACAATTTCCTTTTTGTTCATAGAAAAACATTGATCAGACTTGGATGAAACAAACAAATCACGATAACATTCCATCACCAAACATTTCAGAAATCCAACAAAACAAGTTATAAAATAACACAGAGACAATCATTAAGCTGATTTTGATGTTAAAAATTGAAACACCATTAAGAATACTTAAAATAAAGACCCGGAACAGCAGAGAACTAAATAAACCATAATTTAGAAGATAATTCACCTCTTTCCAGGCAGCGACTAGAACCCGAGTTGCCGGAGATGACTCCACCACCACCACCAATGGATTCTAATGAAGAAGCTTCGATGAGAGCTTCAGAAAAAGAAACTAGAACTCGGAGCTTCCCTCATCCAGTTTATCACTGTGTATTATTTATATACTATTTTTCTTAGAGGTAAAATCCGAAGCAAATAAAGAAAAACCAACCCCTTCTCTGTTTTCTGCCTATTAGTAAGAGAAAAATCCCCCCCTTCTATTTCCCATCTCTATCTCCAACCTTTTCCTTTTTTTTCCTAACCTTTTTCCAACCTCTAGAACGATGGTAAAAATGGAGGTTATATAGAAGGAGATTAGGGCTGATTTAAGGGGGGGGGGGGAAACGGGTAGCATTTGGATGAGAATTTCAAATTCGAAATTCAAACAACCTTGAGGATAAGGTTGCCAACTCAAATCATACGAATTTAAATGGAAAGATGAGGAGAGCCATCTGATTTCGAGAGCAAGGATGAACTCGAAAGGAGATCTCTCCACCTGGATATTCTCCAACGTTCTTGTACGAATGGATAAGGAAGAGGACGAGGGTCACACGATTTGGGTCGGGTTCGCATCTGGTGTGCGATTCTGGGTTTCGTTCTGGATTGGGTTCTGCTTGATTGAGTTTTCGCGTGAAAAAGAAGAAGAAACGATGTACAGGGTCGGGGTCGATTTGGTATATTGTTGTTGTTGTCGTGTAATGTTGCTGATGGGTTTTGGGTAGCGTTGTTGTATTGTATTTAGTGGGCTGGGTTTTGGTATTGGAATTGGTGGGCTGGAAGAATTGGAAATGAGTCCAAGTGAATTGCAATTGGTCCATTGAATTGTGAATATAACCAAATTGAAATTACTTAGCAAATTCGGCTAAGATCTAAATAAGATGACTTATTAGAAACTAATTAACAAGCTTCTTAATTTTAACGAAATAAAATAGTCGACTCAAATATAAGATAATAACTATAATTGAAACTAAACTAATAAAATATTTAGCTTTTAAAAAGAAATAAAAATATTTTGAGATGATTTTCAAACATTTATAAAATATATTAATTATATAAAAAACTATATAAAGCATATATATTTCTTAAAAATTATAAAAATAATGAATTCAACTAAAAATAACTTGAAAAATATTTTGAACTTTATAAAAACTAACTATCTCAAATCGTTTGAAATTTAAGAAGCTCGATGATTGATTTATATTGTGGAGGTCTAAATTTGGGTGTCAACATGCACAACACTCTCTTTTCTCCCTTTGAAAATGAATTTATACGTTCCCAGATTTTGGCCTTCGGAGTCACTCGACGAAGTTAGTTGAGCATAACAGACCAAGTCGGCGATTCGCCAATTGCGCTTCTCCATCTCCGTTTTGCCTCAACTCTTCATCCCTCAGACCCTGTAACTTTAGGCGATCCAATTCTTTGTCGCCGAAGGTCCAATTTCATCGCCAAGTTGGCTTTTCCCCAGGGCTGGTAGTCTGGAACATTTGGCGAGCTGAAGTGCCACTCGACGAGTCACCGAGTGGCTTTGGCGATTGTCAGCTTTCATTATCTTAAGCCATTTTCATCTTTTCCGTTCCTTTTTGTCCGGTAATGTCCTTGCCTTGCTCTTTTGCCTTTATATTTGCAAATTAGCATTTAAACATCAGTTTAGAGCACAAAATAGGCATCGAGGACACTAATCCTATGAATAAACAGCCCTAAATGAGTCAAAATCCCAGACTCATCAACAACCCCAACTTAAACTTTTACTTGTCCTCAAGTAAAACACAAGATCAATCAGTTCAATAAGGATGTTTACAAACAGTGCTACTCAAGACTCAACACGAATGCACATAAGAGGTTCAAACTACTCATGTAATGTTCAATTGTGCACTCTATTTCAAACTATGACTAACCATCATCAAATAGAACTCAAACTCACAGTGCTTGCTTCAAATGCAAGTTCAAGCTCAACAAAAGCATTCAAATGCCCTCACACCAAGAATGATTCTATGCTCACACAAAACTCATCAATAATTTAGAATTTTGTAATCAAATACAACTCTCACACTCCCAAAGATAAACACATGCATGACTCTACCCATATGCTTGCCCTTATTTTCTAATCAACCTTATTTTCAACTCACTCAAGATCACAAAGGTCTTTCAAGGCTTGTAACGAGGCTGAGTGTAAAGGTATGGTTATTTTGGTTTAGTGACTTCTACCTTCATGAAGTATGGCCTGCATTTCACTTATTCTCTTTCTCTTTCACACTATATGATATTCACAATTCACCCTATGTTCGTTTAAGCATGACTCATTGGATATCCCATTTCTTTTGCTCCTTTCACAAGCTTTATTTCACAAACTCTTCTTTTTTTCAATTTTTTTCTATTTTCACATTTTTTTTTTACATGGAGGGTTCCATCTTTTATCAACATGATCCTTCAAAGACAGATTTTTCAAACTTCTTGATTTTCCTTTCTTTTCACCACACCCCCAACTTAGGCCTAAGTTGGCTATTCAAACGAACCATTACTTTATGAAGGTTGTAGGTGATGAGATAAAGAGGTCAAAGTTTTTCAAGTTTCTTCCAAAGAAAAGGATAGACTCAAATGGTGCCAAACTAGGTTTACACTCTCACAAGGTGGACACAAAGAGGTAAAAGATCAATTGGTTCACTCTTCACATATTTTGCCTAAGAGCATCTCTATCATTCAATTACATTAATCAATTGAACTAACGGGGAAAGTTCTAGGTGTTACCAAGCACATATTTCAAGAAAATCTCATCACACATGGCATTCAACACAATCATCAACAAGACTCTACAATTTTCAGCTAGTGTGCAACGATCATCACAAGAGATCAACTTCAATAACCGACTAGACACAATGTGATGCTAGGAGTTCACATATGACTTCTATAACTCAATTTGCTTTATTGGAGTCGTACACTCGTATCGTTTAATCGAGAGCACTATTCAAGTCATCGGTATTGCTCACAACTGACACTCAAAATTGCAAGAGAACAACCACATTTACACACATCAAGAGGTGGCAATTTTTAAAATCGATTCAAAACCAACATTCCAACAGTTTGTATTTCAAAACAGAGGACCAACACAATAGATAAAAACTAATATATATATCAACCAAATCCAACATTCAAAAACAGTCACACAAAACACAGATTATCCAGAAAACAATCCAAAAGAAGCAGGTATGGAAATACCTCACCCCGCCAAACTAAACTAGTGATTGTCCTCAAATGCGCAAAAAAACAAAAATAGTCTAAATAATAACAGAAAGAGAGTCAACTGAATCATCCTGCCAGGCTAAGCCTGGGTGAACTCTGCATGTTAGTGACTCCATCTGTCGGGGAATCAGTGCCCGGTGCAACATCATCCTTGGCTCCACTAGAGCCCACCATCGAGGTATCTCTCAAAGAAGCCTCTACAACTGATTGGATCATAGCCCCCTCAAGATCCTCCAAATCTCTATACACAGCTACATCATAAGTACCCACCGCCTCCTCAACTGTCTCAACCTCAGGCTCAATAACTACATTCTCCATAGTAACATCTCTGGTCGTAGTAGTCAGAGGAATCTCAAAACTGGCCGGGAAATCTTAACTTGGAACCTCAGGGATCTCTACCATACCGAATAACATAGATAGATCAGTGGACTTCAGCTAATCCATATCTTTCCTCAGCCTATCGACCTTCAAGGCCGTCACAACATCATAATCACCCCGACTCTGCTCACAAGCATCTACCCTCAGAGTAAAGACATCCAGTGCTAATATGTGGATATCTATTAATCCCATGTGTTCTCTCAAATTAGCACAAATCGGGGCCAAGGCAGCAGTAATCGCCCACTCAATCAACCCAGGAACAACGACTTCTACCTGGGAGGCACGCACATCTGCAGACTTAGCCAGATGGCCTATCTTGTACAACATGGACTGGGTGATAGGGGGTCGAGAAGAAGCAGCAACAACAACAACAACAGTAGTAGGAAGGGGAACAGTAGACGAACCAAGAGAGGTAGAAGTAGAGGTATCAACGATCAAGACACATACTTGGTTCTGGATAAGGCACTTGGAGTAGAACTCTCTTTGCTCGTGATTGATCATGGCCTTCCTAGGTATAGTCCGCCTTACCACATACGATAGTAGTGTGAACTGTCTCTCTTTGGGCTAAGTCTCATCCATTCGTGATAGCCCATCCTCTATGGTAGTTAAACGTTCATGCATGCGCCCAACATCCGACTTACATCCATGGTCGCTTCCATGATAGTTCCCAAAGTAACCTTCCCCTTAGGTGGGTATGCTTCACTTCCGGTTGCCATGGTACCTAACAATTAAGAAAACTCAACAAATATAGCACACAATGTTAGCGTTAGTAAAACGAAGTCACAATCACTCGTGTTTACACACCTTTGGTTGCCTCTCAAATTGGCGTGGCTAATGTTGAAGATTGCTTATACTCAGTTGATCACAAGGTCTCGATTTCTGCTCTAGGTCAAAATAGATTTTTATTTCAAGAAGAATGGACGACTTGATTAAAGCAAACGGACTTGAGTCAAGAAGTTAACTACGAAGTAAAACGAAAAAAAGAGCAAAAAAAGCACTTACAAAGAAGTGAATTCAAGAACCAATAGTCAACAAGTAGAGTAGTTACGAGTTGAAAATCAGTTTAGGATTCGTGACAATGAACTAGAATAAAAAAGAAAAGAAAACTAGGAATTAGAACTTGAGATTAGAAAAGGTCATAACATGTGTTTCCCATCGCCAAATGGCATGTTTTCTTTGCCAAACGTGAAGTTCAGCTCGCCAACTTGAAGATTGACTCGCCAAACTTGAAAATCCACCAAGGTAACTCGGCGATCTCGGTGGAAGTTTAGCGATGCGCCGAATGGATTCAGCGACCAAGGCTGAGCTCGTCGAAATTTCCAGTAGCACCACCAAAACGAGGGCCAACTCGGTGACCTAGCATCCCAAAAGGCAAGTCACCGAGTTGACTAGGCGAGCTAAGTCGGGGCTCGCCCAATGTCCAGCGTCTGCACTTGCAATGCTCTGAAATTTGACCTGCTATGGTCCCCCTTCCTTTGTCTTTTAGTTTTTACCCTTTTAGGTAAATTTCTTTTTTACAAACACTTTTACACTTTCTCTTTCTTCCTTTTTGGATCAAACTCTTTATCTTTTGAAGATTCCCTTCCTTGAAGGTTTGAATGTTCTTCAAGAACTTCAAGAACAAGATGAACACCCAAAATAAAACCCTTAAAATTTTGTCTTAGAATTTCACGAAAATTTAGGTGAAAGATCTCCTTGATATGGGAAACAACACCTAATACTTTTTGACCTTCAATTCCAAACCAAAAACTTCAAATTTCAAAACCCATTTCCTTCTTTCTTCAAGTAATGAAGAACACCATGAACATGAAGAACGCCCAATTTTCAAACCCAATGGATTTCTAATTCGTTTTCACCCAAATTTCAGATATGAACTCTTAATGATATAGGGATCAAACCCATATATCCAAGGGTATCCAATTTAGCCTAAATCTGAAAACCCATTTGAAGTTCTTCAAGCCTCTTCACCCAACAATGGTGGATTCTTCAATAGAGCTCCAAACTTCACCAAATCTCAGATCCAAACTCAAATAAGGTTAGGGAACACTAATCTAACCTTAGAAACTTCAAACAAGACTCAAATCAACAAAATATTTTTGGGGTTTTCTAGAAAACATTTTTGACCTTTTTTTTGTAACAACCCAAGACTAGAATTCGTAGGAACGAATCTAAGCCTTGCTCTGATACAAAATGATGTAATTCTCACAAGAAGCATCACAATAATCAGTGGAAAACAAGAAAGATAGAAGAAGAGTCACAAGATAAGAAACAATTGGCAACTAAAGGATGTATTAAATCCAATAACCTCCAATCTAGAACCTAACAAGCACCTAATCCAGATAAATAAATAGACATAACAAGAGGAAACAAAGAGCAACCTATAGGTGTATTAAACCCAAAGACCTCACTTCGTTAATCCAACAAGAAGCACCTAACTCTTACGAAGACCACAAGGGAATCGATATCCCAAGCAACCCCCATTCCTAAACAAGGTTCAACAAAAGCTTACCAAGCTTTCAAACACTCACACAAGGAATTTAGATTTACAACCATAATATTCAAAATCAGTCTACCCTAAAATGAACCACTAAAGGCCTATTTATAGTTTTAGGCATTATTACATAGATGGGCCCAAAAGTGACCCGAAATGGGTCAATGGGCGAGCCAAGTCGAGCTCGTCTAATGGCTCGGTGATGCGCCCAATAGGTTCGGCGAGGAACTCTGCTCCTTCCCTTGGCTGGGAAGCTACTGGAACTTTGGGCGGTTTGGGGACCATCGCCCAATCCACTTGGCGGTGCGCCAGTGGTCTTTAGATTGCCTAGTGAGCAGTTTTCCCCTTGGTAGCTCCTTGGGCAGTTGGCGATCTTGGGAACCCTCGCCAAAAGGTTTTGGCGAGTCGTCGAAGTGTTCTCCATCTCGCCGAATGGAGCACATTCTTTACTTGCTCCTCCTCGCTTCGTTAGGCCTCCCATGCTCCATGCTATCATCCAAGTATGGTGTTGCCCAACTGGGAGCTCCTTCACCGCTTTGAACTCCCTCCTTGGCATCCATACATGCCAAACAACCTCCATCTTTGTGAACACTCCATCAAAGCATTGAAGTTCGTGAATGAATAGCCTTGACGTAATTCATTTTACATCAGCAGATGAGCTACAACAAGCATTGGTTGCTGCTAATCTATAAAAGACTACTGATGACACGTTGTATGTTGACTCAGGAGCAAGTAGCCATATGACACATAACTCATGGATTCTAACTGATCTTAAACTCTACAATGGACCAATTAAAATTATTATGGGAAATGAATCCAAATTATACATAACACATGTTGGAAACATATCACAATCGGGCCATAAGTTAAGAGAAGTTCTTGTAGTTCCTAAGTTTAATAAAAATCTACTCTCAGTTAGTAAACATGCAAAAGATATTCGTTGCACTCTTGCATCTAATAAAACTAACTTTGTTGTAGAGGACAAGAAGACAAGTACACTGCGTGCCAAGGGATCTAAAAGAAATGGACTCTAAGTTTTGAAACATAACAATCTCTATGCTTTAACTATTGCACACGATTGGAACATATCAAACAACATGTGGCATACTAGATTAGGACACCCTAGTTTGAGGTCTTTAAAAGTTCTGAGTTACAATAGTTTCATCAATGTTAGTAGTTGGAATAAAATGCCTACTGTTTGTTCTAGTTGTCAGTTGGACAAAAGTTGTAAACTTCCTTTTGGATTGAGAAATAAAATTGAGAAGGAATCCTTATTAAAAATTCATTGTGACTTGTGGGGACCCGCGCCGACTGAATCTTCTCAGCATATGAAATATTATGTCGTGTTTGTAGATGATCACACAAGATATACATGAATTTATCCACTGAAAAAGAAATCTGATTTTTTTGAAATATTTGTAAGATTCCAGAAAATAGTGGAAAAACAATTTTCTGAAGAATTTAAGACATTTTAGTGTGATGGAAGTGGTGAGTTTATCAAAATAGGCTTCATCAAACATTTGGAAGATTGTGGAATTATGATACATATTTCAAGTCCTAACACAACTGGACAAAATAGAGTTTCAGAAAGAAAACACAGACATATTATGGAGACTGACTTAACTCTACTACTTCATGCTCACGTACCTTTGTTTCTATGGGTTGAGGCTTTCCTTACTGCAGTGTTCCCGCTTAATAGATTTCCCTCATCATTCTTAAAATTTGGTGACTCCATGTTTTAAGTTATATGGAGAGAAACCTGATTACAACAGCATAAAAATGTTTGGTTGTAGATATTTTCCATATATCAAGGGTAGCAACAAGTTCAGTCCAAAGACTTAGCCTTGTGTATTCATAGGATACAACAGCTTACACAGAGGATATATATGTTATCATCCCTCTACAAGGATGGTTTACGTATCCAGACATATTGTGTTTGATGAAAACACATTACCCTATATGTCTCCAAGTTAATCTTAGATTAATATTAATGTTTTGCCTCGTTTTGCTACTTCTATTGAATCTTTCTCTAATCTACATGCGCATGATAATCATGATTTTCATGAGAAGTATATGTTAATAGTACATAAGTTACTGGTGAAAATGCTAATACAACAACCCATATATTCATTGATGATGGTAGCGTTATTGAACCCTCAGGTGCATACTTAGATGATGATCATGATAGTTATAGGCTTAGGATCAGCTAGTGGTAGTAAGGAAAAGGTTGCATGTGCAGGTCCAGTCAATGGTGGTTCATCAAATCCTACTTTCTCTATGACTAATCCACAGGGAATACATATAGAAGCTGACTTCTCTGAGTGGAATCAGCCAGAGCATTATCAACCTGAAGATACTACACTACAATCAACTTCTTCAGTTGATGTACCTTCTGTACCACAAGGGCATCGTATGATCACCAGACACAAGGCAAAGGAACAACACATATTACTTGTTGCTTGCAGCAATAAAGAGATTTTAAGGGAACCAAATTCTACTAAGGAGGCACTAAGGTCACCCTATTGGCTTGAAGCTATGCATAGGAAATCAATGTTTTACCAACTAACAAGACATGGATATTGGTGCCCAAATTTTCCTAGTATAAACTTGGTTGGTTAAAAATAGGTGTTCAAGAAAAAATTGAAAGTTGATGGAACACTAGATAGATACAAAGCCAAACTTGTGGCTAGGGGATTTTCGTAGCTTGAATGGATAAATTTTGAAGAAACATTTAGCCCTATGGTTAAAGCCAAAACTATTAGGGTGGTTCTATCCATTGCAATCAGCTCAAAGTGGGAAGTTAGGCAAGTAGATGTCAAAAATGCCTTTCTTCATGGTTTATGCAAGAGGAGGTGTACATGAGTCAATCCCCTGGATTAGTTGATCCTAGGTATCCTCAGGATGTGTGTCTACTTAAAAAGGCATTATATGGTAAACAAGCGCCAAGAGCCTGGTTTGATATGTTTAGCATGCATCTCCTACATCTTGGTTTCATATGTAGTAAGGTTGATCCCTCCTTATTTATTTTTCAAACTCAGAAATGCACCATATTTCTCTTGTTATATGTGGATGACATTATCGACAGAGGAAGTAATCTATCACATGTCTTAGAGTTGATTTTACAACTTGGGAAAGAGTTTGCTATGAAAGATCTTGGCCCTTTACACTTCTTCCTAGGAGTAGATGTTAAGTATTTTGAAGGGGGAATTCACTTGAGTCATAGTAAATATTCTGCTAAGTTGTTGGACAAGACATAAATGACCTTAGCAAAGGGTGTAGCCACCCTATTGGCTCAAAAACATGGTTTACATTAAGCTTTGGGAAGTATTGTAGATGCCTCCTTATACAAAATGATAGTAGGGAGTCTTCAATACTTGATACTCATAAGACCTGATATCACTCATGTTGTGAATCTAGCAAGCCAGTTTATGCAAAGTTTAAACATTGAATATCTGAAAGGAGTAAAAACGATTCTTAGATACATCAAAGGTACTCTAAACTTTGGACTAAGAACCACTTCACAATCACCTTATAGGTTGCATGGATATTCAGATGCTGATTGGGGAGGTTGTACCAAAAGTAGGAGATGAACTACATGTTATATTATCTACATATGTGCAAATTGTATTTCATGGGCTTACAAGAAACAGACCATAGTAGCACGATCGAGTGCTGAAGCTAAGTATAGAGCATTGGCTCCCACTACAGAGATACATGGATTATATATCTACTTCATGATCTTTGAGTGTTCCTCAAATCGGTCCTACATTATATTGTGATAACTTGAGTGCCTTGTACCTTTAAGTTAATCCAGTTATGCATGCTAGAACGAAGCATTTTGAAATGGACTATCATTTTGTTCGTGAGAAGATGGCCAGAGGACCA
Source organism: Solanum acaule (assembly GCA_036250505.1). NCBI lineage: Eukaryota > Viridiplantae > Streptophyta > Magnoliopsida > Solanales > Solanaceae > Solanum > Solanum acaule. The sequence continues at coordinate 27,607 of JAJOOR010001770.1, forward strand.
CTTATTACTTAGTTTGTGAGGTCCAAGGATCAACTAGTTGTCATTCATAGCAAAGTATTGACAAAAAAAAAGTTTTGCTGGGTTTCGAAGCAAGCTAGGAGTAATAGTTCCTCCACTCATTGCTTGAGGGGAAGTGTTGAAGATGAAGGAAGATGATGATATGAACAAGTCCAAGGAACTGGTCCAACTCACCGACAACTAATGTATTCACTGTTGTAGAGTTAGAGTTACACTAGGACTAGACTACTAAATCCTAATTTATGTATGACTGAGCTAGTGTATCGTGTATGTGGCTAAAGTTGACTAGGATAACTATAGTAGTTATAGTAATAATAGTAAACCTATACTATTCATGTAAATTATACTTTGTATTGTAGTAGGACTTTAAGAATATCTACTATAGGACTCTTCTCCTATATAAGAAGCTTGTACTTAACAATTTTAATCATCAACACAATTCTTGATTTCTCTAAAGCTAACGTGAGATTTCTATTGTCATGTGGTAGTTAGAAGTTAAAGTATTCAATTAGTAATTAGTGTGCATTACTTGTTGTTTCTGTTCTGCATCCAAAATAATGCATGAATATATTCCCGTGGTTCTTTATTAAAATAGTTATTGTCAAAAACCAACTAAGGTGTCTCGGTCTTTTGAGTTTCATATCTAAATCTTCAAGTGTGTAAAGTTTTTATTTGAACTATCACCAATTCTTTATCAAAATACAGCTCAACTATCAATTATTTACGTTTTCTACCAAAACAAATGATGATATTTTTGATACGCAAGTTCCATTTCAATATCACCTATTAGCCCGTAAGTTCCATAGGTTGATAAATATCCTTTACCTGAATGTACTTTTGTTTAGACTAAATGATGTGATGAAATTTACTCTAATGTGATCCATGCTATAATATTAATATTTTGTTATTGTCTTTAAAAATGTTTTGAAGTATTTCTTGGAGGTATTTGAGTGTCCTAAATTGTCATGACTTAAATTATGGGATCGTGTGGGAACCAGGGGTGTAGCTACACTGGGTTGACACCCTTCGTCGGAAAATTACACCATATATATAAGTAAAATAATATTTTAAATGGTTAAATCAGACGTTTTGGACACCCTTGAAACAATAAACTTTCTTAGCCTAGTGGTTCCAGACGTTAACCTCAGTGCTACATGTTGTATGTGTGGGTTCGATTCCCTTTGGCTGCACTTTTTTTTAACATTTTCAAAAGATCTCCTAATTAATTTCTTAATTGTAGTTAATAAATATATTATTTTCTAAAATAATTCAAAAAAAAATTAACTTAATAATTTAAGGGAATAAAAAGCTCAGTAGCCAATTGAAGCATAAAAGTGATTTCATTCTAAACTGAATTTTCTTTGTATTTTTATTTTTCCATTCACTTCCAATTAAATAAACATGGACATTAAAAGCTAAATATTATGTAGTTTGATTTTATATTTTTGGGATATTTTTTAATTAAAACAAATTATCATTAATGTTACGAAGTTTGATTTACAAAATTTAAGTGGACTTATTTATTAAATTATTTTTTATTACCTATAGGATTTATGGACATCCTTCGTTAAATTTCTAGCTATGCCACTGGTGGGAACCTACCCTATCTTTAATTAGATAAGCTAATCTTTACCACCCAATAAATAATATATGGAAAATCAATTTTTGGATCTTGTAAATTGCAGTGATGTTATAACTAATAGTAACAGATATATTAACAAGATCATGAGTTGAAATCCTAGATCCACCTTTGGTAGAGGTATCGTTTGAAAAAGATCCTTAACTCAAGTGCGCATTTCAAAACAAATTTAAAATGAGAAACAAAAGTAATGGAGACATCACAAATGTTAGGGGAAGCATTCTAAAGCATACAGAGATAAAACAAGAATAGTGTTGGTGTTTTTTTTAAATGGGGCAGAAAAAAGAATGATTGAAATATCTCTCAATGGATTGAAATGACTTTTAGTAGCTTTCAATAATTTTATTAAGCATTGAGGGGCTTTAAATAGCCAACATAAAACACATAATCCACATAATTTGCAATTTGAAACAACCTAACTAAAATTTAAATTTCAAATTTATCTTAAACTAGACAACTTACTTTGCTAAAAACTATTGCAGTAACTAAAAGCAAACTTCAACACTCTTCATTTGCTTTAGTTACTGCAATCGTATGCTCCTCCTTAATTTCTGCTTTGGTAGTTGATGCTAGATTCTTTTTATTGTTTTTGAACTTGCAATTTTTTTTTCTTTTTCTTCTTTTTATTTTGTGCTTCAAAAATACCTTACATGACATTGTGTTGTGCAGTAGTTTATTTGAAAGTTCTTTAATATGAACTTTTGTAGGATTTGCGGGGAGAGGTTGTAAGGGTTTTTCTTCCACCCCAACATCACAAATCACATAGGTTTCAAAATATGGTTTTCTTTTTACAGACCAAATTTGATAGTTTTGGTCTGAGAAAATTTTTGGGGCATTCAAAGAGAGATTGTTGTTTGCCATTATTTTTGGTTAAAAAATAGTTTAGAAAAGCATGTGCGTTGAAAAACACACGGGTTGAAAATAGTAGCCCGTGCTAAAACCTACTGCACTAACTAAAAGCAAACTTCAACAAATAGTAACAACAATAAAATAAAATGATAACAAAACATTGCATACCCCTATTAACAAGATAATCTAATCTTAACCTGCATTGCAACTTGAGACAATTAGAAAACAAAAAAAAAACTTAGGAATAGGAAAACAAAAAAAGAAATTTATCAATTGACATGTCAATGAAAGAGTATCATCAGCTATTAGAAAGAAATAGTTTTTTTGTAGCAGAATGGCATAGTTTGAAGTTACAACTCACCGAAAAATGCAAACCTACTAATCTTTGATTTAAAATATGAATATTAACCAAAAATGAGGGAATGGCATAGTTTGAAGTTACAACTCACCAAAGAAATGACTTTTCTTTGTTGAACATGATGTACATGAAACTTTTTGTGCATCTTTTTTGTTAGCTTTCATATTATTAACCAAAAATGAGGGAATTCCCTCATGGCAGAGTGTGAAGTATTATACATAGTGAAAACTTGTTATACCAATCTCAAATAGTTGAAACTAATTCAAGCTAAAAAAATAAATAAGACCTAACACTAAGTATTCATAAGGCATAAATACAGTGGGCTCATCATATGATATACACTAATTCTTGATTAATATAGTCCAAAAGATAATTTTAAACTAAAACATAATTCAATTAAAATATCATCTTGAGAGTGTAGCAGATATCACATCGCGCCAATTGCATGCATTGTATTAGTGCTTTTGTGTAAATTAATGTTGATAAAAAATGCTATAGAATAACCACTCTAGAAACTACCACTACCAAACTAATTTGCATCAACATAAAAGCAAATAATTCATAACTATTTTAAACTTACAAGATAGGAAAATACATACTTTCACCTAAATACTCAAATTCTAGGGATTTTAGTTTTTTGTATCCTTGTTATCACATAGTCACCTAGTTTATATTGTCATTAGTATATTTTTCTATCTCTTCACCAATGGGTGACCACTTTACCATGATAAATGACACGAAAAATGCAAAAAAAAAAAAAAAAACTGATAGCTAAATAGTTTGGGACAAGAGTACCTTGTAGGTAAAATCTTTATTTTGGACACAACTAGTTGAGACAGTTAAAATAGTAAGTTAAAGAAATTATTCTTGTGGTATTTCAGAATAATGTTGTGTTAGAGATTTATTTTCAAAGCAACCATGTTTCCTACATAGAGAACCATTTTAAATTTTGGATCATCACTTTTTATCAAGTGCATACTAGTAAACAAGGAATGAATCATTAAATTGGACTTCATCAATAGTGTTCACCTCTTTAAAATCAATTTTTAAATTATGATCAATATGAATAACAATATCAACATTGGGCCAACACAAAAAAAGACTCCCATTATTAACACAACGATCACCTTTCAAGCCTTCTCGAAATTTTTACCAAATAATTGATTGTAAAAATATTTTGAAATTTTGACATTCCTTAGGCTAAAAAGGATATCATTTCACTTTTCATGCTCAATTTTAAGAGGACTATCACAAAATATATTCTTGTCCTTACAAGATAAAGAATTGTAACAATTAATTTCTCTAGGAAAGAGGCATTCATCGTCAATCTTTCACCTTTATCACAAAAATTTAAGGAAACACTTTGTATCTCATGTTTTTCCATATTTGACATAACACTTACCTAAAAATTCTAAGCTCACAATCAATGACAGTTTTAGCTCCACAACCATATGCAACTAGTGTATGGTCAGACTCTATTTGCATATTAATACAAAGAAAGTTCACTAAGAGATTGTCTACTTTTCATGACCTGAGCCTAAACCCTGGATGTGGCCGGCACTCGAGAATCATTACTGGTCCCCAAGCGAACCCTCATCCTGGCAGACTACAAGTGAAAGACTAACTCAAACATACAAAAGCTTAAAAACTGAATTGAGTTTAATAACTCAAATACTCAATCTTTAAAAAGATTTGAAAACTACTCAATAGATAAACTCAGAGTTTGACAAAAAAACTCAAAGAAGATACATACTGAAAACTACTCAGCTTTGTCTATCTATGAAGCCTCTGCTGTTACAGAAGGATATCGGGACAAGACCCATGACATCGCAAAACTACTAACTCTAACATAAAGGTGAAGTCCTCCGAAATATGAAAAGGCTCACAAAAGCTGACTGGAATATCACATGACATCAACAAAATGCATGTTGATGATCCTGAATACCTGTATCTGCATCATGAAATGATGTAGGCCAAATGGCTCAGTACATTGAATGTACGAGAATGTAAGGGGAATTCTAAAGCATAAACATAAGCTTGAACTTGATAAAAAGGAAACATACTTACCTTTTCTCAATTCACTCAACTAAACTCAACTTAAGAATCAGATACTCAACTCAAATATACTCAACTCAACTCAAATATTTGATACACAACTCAAAGGTACTCAACTCAAGATACTCAACTCAAGATAAAGCAACAATAAAAGATGCAATATATGAAAAGCTTTTAAAACAATAGATAGCAACTAAATGTATTGAAGAATACAATAACAACTCAATTTGTGTATAAAAATATAATATAACTCTGTGGGAGAGTCTCTATCCAACAACCATCACTATGAGCTATGTGATGATACAATGTCTCGCCCACGCTGCCAGAACTTTCCTATACTTTGTCGGGGTATAGAACCTCTCAACTAAGTGGATCCAGTAGTCTATGCTAAAAAACATTTAGGAATCATTTAAAAGTATGACTCGTTCTACCCACGTTGGCTACATGGTTTATGGGGGCTGTGAGTTGGCTGAACTCTCCCCCATATCGGTGCTAAATACTACTACCAAAATATAACTACCTCATATGTTTAGAAATATAACTCTTTCTATCGTTTGAGATTATTACTCAAAATCTTTCTCTAAAAAGAGATGGTACTCGACTGGTCAAAACTCTTTTGGAAATCTCAGTTTCCTCTCATCTTAAATGTAAAAACATTTACTCTGGGAATACTTAGTTCCCATATATCATTTTAAAGAAAATGAACTCAATGCTACCCTTCCTGAAACTTATATGCTCAAGTCTTAAAACAAGTTTTAAAACAATTTGTAAAGAGACTTCTTAAAATAGGGTTTATGCCGAATTATGAACGTGAACTACTCAATTCAAGGTTTTCAATAACCATACATAAAACTCAATACTTGGAACTCAACAACTCCAGAACTCTAGGAGTCAATGATACTACTCATCTCAAGAATGCTCGACTCGGAGGGTTCATGCGGGATTATGGGCTTGAACTACTCAACTCAAGGACTCAATGATACTTGTCATCTCAAGATTGCTCGACTCATAGGGTTCATGCGGGATTATGAGCATGAACTACTCCACTCAAGGATTTTCAAGGGTAACATGCAGTAGACCCATGATTAGGCATATAATTTCGAAAGGATTAGGAACTCGATACTGAAGTCTTAGAACTTGAAGATACTACTCCTCTCAAAGATGCTCAGTTTACAAAGTTCATGCGGAATTTATGGGCATGAATGACTCGACTCGAGGACTACATAACAATATGGGACTCATGTATACAACTCTTCTTATTCTCATACTTACTTTCTCAAAAACTTAGCTCAAATTGATAGTTGATCTCAAAGGATTCACAATTGAACTCAAAGGCATTCTTGAACTCTACTCTTAACTCTTTCTTGAATTTGAATTATGAATTCAAGAGTTATGATTCATGATATGAAGGATCTCGATGATAGTGTAGACTTATGAATACATTTTCATCATTCTCATACTCACTTACTTGAGTCTTGAAACAATTTACTAGAAATTGTAGAAGATGCCTCAAAACACTCAAAAGGACTTTCTCAAAAGACTCGAAAGTCCTCTCAAGACTTGACTCTTAACTCTACCTTGAATAATTCAAGGTTATGATTTATGATAGGAAGGATATCGTGATGATTAAATGAGTTTTAGATAGTTAATAATGAGAAACAGTTGGGGAGCAAGTCCGCGACGCGGAGATGAATTATAATGTTTGGTCAAAATAATTTTTGAAATAGTGTTGTCTGCATTCTATCCACGACGCGGAGAAGGAAATTTCACTTCTAAGGAACAGGTGTGCGTTGATGCGGACCTGGTAATTTATTTTCTGTCGATCTTTTCTTACTCTTTTTTTTACCCAAATTCGCCTAGAATTGAATGGTTTCTTTCCCAATCACTTAAATTCGAATACTCAACTTATGTACATGATAATCTACTCCAAACCACCCTCAATTCACTAACTTTTATCTCAAGAACTCATCAAACCCATCCTAATTCAAGAACGGAAACAATATTTTCAAGAAACAAATGAAGAACTCAAATTCTTCAACTTCAAGAACGAAACTTCACTGAAAATAACATGATTGGTGTGTGGGTGAACGAACTCAACACTATGAGAAACTCACATACCTCTTAGGGATCAAACCCTTGGCGAAATCCGCAATGAAAGCTCAATAACTTGAAGAAACCTTTTCTCCTCTTTTCCAAAAACCCTAGCGTGAATTATGATTGTGTAAACTAAACCAAATAAGTTTAGAACCCTATTTAATTACTAAACATGAATTAAATATGATATGGTAAGGAAAATACCAAAATACCCCTATCAAATCCGGGTAACTTTCCTTAAATAGACAGCCTGACTTCTACAAGCTCGAAAATTAGCAAACTCGGTGGCATTGGAAAGATAATTCAAAGACCTTTCATTTTATATCTTATGGTTCACCTAAATCATCTTGTACTGAAAGTTATGGTCATTTGAAGTTGACCCAAAACTTAAAGGAACCTAGGAATGACTTGAATGAATTCTCTATAGTTCTTTTTAAAACTTAAGGTGCTATATCTAGTGACCTTAACACTTAAAAAAAATTAAATTCCTCGGAAAAATCCTACCCACAACGAAGGATGGTTCGAGTCTTAGCTCAAAAATTATCTGGGGTGTTACACTAATATTCACACTCAAGTCTCTGGCATGTTTATTTTATGTAACTAAAGAGTTAGGATTAGTTTTTTTTTACCTTGATAAGAACATAAAAACCTTATTTACCTTGATTATATAAAATAAAGCTTTCTTTCTCACTTGGAAAAGTAGTCCCATTTTTACTAGCTTCATTGAATTCTTGAATTTCTTTCCAGGCTAAGTTGTCCTTTTTGTGCTCTTCTTCAAGAATATCTACAAAAAAAATAAAACTACTAGAAAAACAAGAATTCAAAAGGTGAGAGTTACACTCTCTAGTTATTCTCTTATCTCATCTTCTTTCCTCTTACTTGCCTCACTTTTCTTCATTTCTTCTCGTTACAACCCACTTTCATATTTCATCTCTCTTTTCTTTTTTTCTTGTAGCCACTCCCTCGCTTCTTTCGGAATATCCTCTTCTTTTTTATATCTTGACTTGCCACTATTGATCACTCTCTTATTCCTCTCTTTCTGTTCTCTCTTATTCATTTAATTGTAGTGCAATAGGCTCTAAGGATTTCCTTCACACCTCGGGTCTTAAAATGAAGAAAATCCTAGTTTTCAGAAAAGTTGGTGTCAGTACCAACGGAACCATCCACGGACCGTAGGTAGGACCACAGACCGTAGGTGGGGTTCTGTCGTTAAGGCCCAAATCTTTATAGTCTCTGATCCAACCCACGGTCGACTAGTATGGTCTGTGGTTGGACCTATGGACCATAGGTGAGGTCAGCAGCCAGTTAGAGGGAAATTTTTGTTGGGTCAACTTCAAATGGTCATAACTCTTAGTACATAAGGAATTACGTGGCCCATGACCTATCAGATGAAAGATAATTGAATCCTCTTTCCAATGCCACCGAGTTTACTAAAATCCCATCTCCGAGTAAAACGTTATGCTTGTTTTAGTGAAGCCCTATCGGGCAGATCATGAACGACGAACCCAAACGACGGCCGGTAGTCCAAACGACAGACCCTCGTTCCCTCCATAGATGGGCTTCGTCAGAATTAAGTCAGGGTCATTTTGGTCCTTTCCCCTCTGTGTTGGGCACTTAAACTATGTTGTTTAACCCCTAAACTATATCGGTTTACTCACTTTAAGCCTAGTAACTTAGTCAGAACTTACCTAGAACGATTATTCTCCAAAATTCATCAAAACTTAAAGCAAAAGAGGAGAAAAGAGTCGACCAAACCCTTCCAAGAACGCCACAAGTTTTATTCAGTTTTGGCCTCTAAATTGAAAGATTTCTCTGTGAATTTCTTCACTAGGTATGTGGGATTTCACTAGTGGATTCCTTTCGTCCACTAGGTCCCCAGAATTCAGTCAGATTCTTAATTCTCTATCTCTTGTTTAGACCTAGGGTTTCTAGAACTTTAGAGAATTGTTGTGATTTAGCTATTATAGTATTCTTAATCAGATTATCAGGTTTTCGTAACATTGTTGCTTAGTTCCTTGCATGAAACTCAGAACCCTAGTTGTGTAGATTCGTTTAGTTCATCAATTACATTAGCTAGGTCAGATAAACAGATATACATGCCTCTGATTTTAAATGTTTCATTATCAGTACTTAAATGTTGCATTTTCAGTTAGTATGTCAGAATATTGAGCTATCCTGTATATTTCAGTTATGGTGTATTGTACACATTTCAAGTTGGGAGTAGGCTTAACACCGAGTTGGACTAAGGTTCAGCGTACCTGTATAGTCCTAGAACTACATGCCCCTATAGGTTTGTAAGTCCCCTATGTGGGCATCAGATTTAATGATCACGCCAATGATGCCTTTATACCCCTGACAAGGTATATTGGGTCCTCTCGATGGGGCGTATACATCAAACTCCATGTTTATCTCACGTGGTTTTATGTCGGTTAATAGTAGCTCCCACAATTAGACTCCTAGTGCATTTGACCAGGTTTTCAGTATATGTTTTAGTATTCAGTTCAGCATGTTATTTTCATGATTAGTACCTGGTCATTGCATTCAGTTTAGCCTTTCAGTTAAGTTCAATATTTACACTCTTGCTCAGTTTATATCATTGCTCACTTATGCTTTGTTCAGCTTATATATATTTTTGTTCAGCTTAGTATCTATATCATGCATGCTCAGTACATTCCAAGTACTGATGCATACTCTGCGCTACATCCTCTCATGATGTAGGTTCAGGTATTCAGCATCCAAATCACGCATAGATTGGTTCCCGATCCATATTCAGCAGCTTCAGTGGTGAGTCCTCATACTTCGAGGACAATAGACATGTTTTTTTCAGATTCAGTCTTTCATTTCAGTTTTCAGATTTGCTAGGGTTAGCTGGGGGCATGTCCCAACAACTCTAGTCAGTTAGAGGCTTTTCCAGACATAGTATTACATTCAGCTTTAGTTTTGAGTGATTGTTCAGTATCACTAAACTCTTAGAAATTATTTATATATTCAGATCATTATTGGGTAGTCCCCATCTTTAAGTTATCTACTGTTTTAGCTTTCGCATAGTATCTTTTTATTCATTTATTTTAGTATGCTTATGATATGCCAGACACATGGTTAGCTTGGTGTCACTCGTGATCCTAGGTCCCGTGTTACGTCGATGGGGTAGCCTCAGGGTGTGACATTAGGATAACATTTCACTTAGCTTGTCATCACTAAAGTTTCAAAGACTCTACTTAGAATTAGAACTCTGTACTAAAATTAGAACACCATAAAATAGAAGAGTCCCAAATAGAAGAAAAAGTCAAAGATCATACATATCCAGAGTATAAATTTGAGTGGATAGAGGTCACAACCAATCCAAAAAATGAATTCCTACAAATGTTCACTATATATGTGAATCTGGTGGTTTCTCTTGCATTAATAGGGTTTTCAATTTGGTTACATTTCAGAGCCAACCCTAATCTCTACTTCAAATGGTTCAAGAAACCTTCACTGATACTAGGAAGGCTTCTAAAATACTTTAAAGCAGAGAGTAGGGTTGTCTCTGAAATGTAACCTAATTGGAAACCGTATGAGTGCAAGAGAAACCACCAAATTCACATATATAGTGAATATTTGTAGGGATTTGGGTTTTGGATTGGTTTTGACCTTGTACTCACCCAAATTTATCCTCTGAATATGTATGATGCCTTCTTGCTCTATTTAGGACTCTTCTGTTTTATGGTGTTCTCAATTTGGTATGAAAATATATCTCCAACCACCCAACCAAAGATAGATCCACGAAGTTGATATATCACAAATTATCTACAACTAAGGTGCAATTAAAAGTGCAACCACTCTTGTATCCCTCAACAATAACTTCAAGTTTAGTCAAATTTTCATTAGGTTCATGCTTTTTCTTTCTTGTAAAAGCACTACTATAATTATTATAAAATTCTTTACAATAACCTCTAGAAGAAGTAGAATTATAAGATGAAATTCTCCTTCTTCGTAGTCATCCAAAACTCCCTTGGAAATTCTTGAACCTGCGTAAGACATATTTAACACCAAAAAGTTGTTAGTAATAATAATGAACCTCACAAGTCACTATTTCATCTATATCACTCAAATTATTGCACTCAGTTTTATTTCCACTCGAGTATACACTCAAAGGTCACTAGCTTTAGACCTAGACTCAAATGATTTCACAACTCAAGGGTATCCCTTAGTCTCTTCATAGTTCTACAATTTCAAATAAACTCAAAGCAAGCTTTCGAGTATTGGTTAAAAATGGAGTTTATGTCACTAACAAAGGACAAAACACACTAATGAACTAGGAAACAAATAAACACACGACACAACTAAAAGAGAAAAGTATGAAACAAATTGCAATCAAATGAAATAAAAACACAAAACTAGATAACTCTAGGTATGAAATAATGTTAATTGTAATGTAATTATAAAATTCAAGAGAATAATGATAAAAACAAGAACGAAAGGACTAAATTTTAAAACTAGACAACAAAGTAGTCACAACACAAAAGTGGTTATTTTTTAAATTTCAGGAATTTAAGCATTGGTCTTCAAGTTGAAACTCACCAGAAAGTCCACAAAATCTTCTCAAAATTTTTGTGATAAGAAAAAGAATTTCATACACTCACTTCACTACTATCACAAATCTGGCTATTTCTAATATCTGCATCTTCTTCCTCGAAATAGGTCTGAATTTTCACTCAAAACTAGTCCAAACCTATACCAAATGAACCCAAATTTCAGATTTTAAATCCCTTAGACATTCTAGATATTTTGAAGTAATTAAAGAAGAAAGAAGAAAGAAAATGCTTATTAAAGATAAAGAAGAAAGAAAATAATGCCTTATTTGAAGTAATTAAAGAACAACTTCCTAATTTGAATAAGTAATTAAAAGATTTAATTCAACTCATGTATAAATAATATTACAAAATATATTTAAGAAAGATCCAATAGAGATACAAAGATACAACCCATAACCCTCACCAAAATGTTATCTACCCTAATAATATTAATCATATTCTATTTATACTACTAGGGTTAACTAAATTGAAAAAAGACATAAATACCCTTAAATACATGCACATCATACTATGATTAATTTTTTTTAAAAAACATAATGTTAATCTATTCATATATTGGTTCTTTGATTTTCATGCTCTCTTTAAACACTCTATATATTCTCTTGATGTCAAATAGAAATCCTTCCATGCAATGAACACTTCCCGAACTTGCAATACCTCACCCCAATACGTTTTCGATTTACCTTTACCTCTCCAAATATCTAATATAACCAACCTCACGCACCTCCGACCTGAGGCATTTGTGCATCTCTTTTTCACATATCCAAATTATCTCAACCTTATTTCCTTTTCTTGTCTACCATAGAGGTCACTCTTGCCTTATCCCAAATATCCTCATTTCTAATTTTATCATTCTTTGTATATCCACAAATCCATCTCAACATCCTCATTAGTGCAACGTGCATCTTCTGAACATTGGAGTTCTTGCCATTCTAATACTCCACCACATACAACAAAGACAATTTAACCACGACTTTATAAAGAACACTTTTAAATTTTATTGGTACCTGTTTATAATAGAAGACTCTGGATGCAAGCCTCCACTTCATGCCTCAATCAGCAACTAAGATTATAAGAAAATTCCACTATTGTTTTTTCATTATCTCCACTTTTATTCCTCTCAAGACATAATCATTTTTCAACTATTTTATTTCTTAAAGATCCTTCCTTTGCTTTAGAGCTACTATTTTCTGTCAAGAAAGTACCCTTTTAATTAAGAATGTCATAGGAAAACTTTGATTCATAAATAATATCTAGGATTACAATACCTTTGGCAAAGATTGTAACCATATATTGTAGCCTACATCCGTCCCTAGTTCAATATATTTTTCATACCTATATAAATGATAATGGTGAATGAGATGTTTATAAATTCATTGGTGAGAGTTCTTATAGTGTTCTTAATTTGATTAAGACTGAGGCATAGTTGTATATAAAGAGTTGAAATCGTAAATAAGGATATGTGAAGTTCTAACATTGGAGCACTCATCTTTGCAAACTTAGAGCATACGTCTCTCTTTTTTTAAAACTAAAGGTTTAGTAAATTCTTTACAACTCTTGAGCATATATATTTTTTCATGTATTTCTTTCAATTTCTTAAGCTAATTTTTCATGTTGAAGTTAAGCTGAGAGTGCAAGATGGGGGAGGGGGTGAATCAAGTCATTTTACTTTTCTTAGTTCACTAAATATTTTAGCAGTCGACTAGATGGAAATTAAAAATTAAAACAATAAGTAAAGTGTAGTGAGAAAATTCAACACATAATGTCTTTATATTAGTTGGGATCCAGGATTGATCTTACTCCAGTCCCCTTGGGTTGCAAAGTTGTTCTCTTCTAGCTCTGTGATATTGAAGTGGTTACAAGTATAGATCCTAAATATACACTTAACTCTAACTTTTTATTTCTTTTCAATATTTTGATACAATGCCTCACCAAACCAATTTTCTTTTTATTTTTTATTTTTATTACATAATAACTCATTCAGAAAAAACAATGTTTTCTAAAAGTAGATTAGAATTGTAAGAAGGTTCACTCATCAAGTGTATTGATCTTCAATAACTTCTTTTTATAGAGACGATGAAGGCTTCTTTCATTATTTTAAAGTCGTTCCATAGAGTTTATCTCTATGAAGATCCTTCTCTTAAATCTTGTCCTATGCTTTTTAAGATATGGCCCCTCAAAGAGCTTACGTGAGAAGGAATGCAGGTGAGACATGGAGTCTGAGGTTCCTCAAGTTTCAGTTGACCCTTTGGTTGAGCAAGTGACTCATGCCGAATTCCAAGCCACTTTTCAAGTGTTAGCTCAAGCTATGATGGGCTAACAAAATATAAAGCCTTTGCTCCCGTGAAACGAAATGTGGGTATGGTGGCGACAAGGATAAGAGACCTCACAATGATGAATCCTCCGGAGTTCTATGGTTCCAAGGTCAATGAGGATCCTCAAGAGTTTATTCATGAGGTGTATAAGATAGTGGGAATTATGGGAGTCTATACAGTAAAGAAGACGGAGTTGGCCGCTTATCAACTCAAGGGTGTTGCTCAAGTTTTGTTTGAAGAATGGAAACGTGAGAGTGCTATTGATGTAGGTCCTCTTGATTGGGAGAAATTTAAGGGAGCATTTATTGATCATTTCTTTCCTCTTGAGATGAGAGATCCGAAAGTTCTTGAGTTTATTAATCTCCGTCAAGGCAATATCAGTGTGAAGGAGTATGCTTTGAAGTTTACTCAAAATGGCTAATTATGCTCCAACTATGGTTGCCGATTCTAGGGCATGAATGAGTAAGTTTGTGTCAGGTGTTTCTGTCTTGGTTGTCAAAGGATGTTGTACCACCATATTTATTAAAGAGATGTATATATCTCATTTGATGATACATGTAGAACTAATCGAAGAGGAAAATCTCAAGGAAAGGGCCACAGAGTCAAAGAGGGAAAGAACCGGTGATGGTGACTTTTCTCATTCTAGGGCTGGTGAATAAGGTTGTGCAAAATTCAGCCAAAGACGTTCTGGTAAAGGTTCTTCTAATTCACTGATCCTTAAGTTCAACAAAGATAGGGTGTTGAACTCCAAACCTAGTATGATCCTCTATTCATGCTTTCTCAAGGTCTAGTAAGAAACATGATGGAAAATGTTTGTCCGGTAATGATGGTTGTTGTAATTGTGGAAAGAATGGTCACAAGATGAGACATTGCCCATTGCTTGCTAATAAGGGAAGGGATGGTAGGCAAGTTCAACCTAGTAGTTCTGGATTGGGTACTCCAAAGAAAAATAGATTTTATGTTTTTCTAACTTGATGGGATCGCGAGGGTTCTCCAGATGTGGTGAACGATATGTTAAAAGCCTTTCATCTTGATATTTATGCATTACTTGATCTGAGGATGTAACACCTCGGGCTTTAAAAGGTAGAAAGGAGTTAACGGGCAAGTCCACAAGCCAAAAGCAAGCCGGGGACCTTTCACGAGACCCAAAAAGGTCTGTTTGGGGTACCAATGGTTGTTTAAGGCAAGTGGCCTTGCCGTCCAGGGCTGCCAGGATTTGGAATAACCTTGACGGCTCCCTAAATGGCCCATTAATAGCTTTACAGCCCATTTAGGTCTGCCAAGAGAGGAGGGGGATCTCTTGGACGGTTCCCTATACGGCAGTGAGGCCTTGTATGGTGCCTTCCTTTAGGTGACTTCGTCAGTTTTTAAGTTATGATCATTTTAGTCTTTCCCCTAAATGTTTGGTACCTAAACTACATCATTTTAAACCCTATTTCAACACCTATATAAGTGAATTAAGTACTTACACTACCCATTCTAAATCATTCACCTAATTCTTAAATTTCCCTCCAAAATCACCCCCAAAATCCTCTCAAGAACTAAGGTATAAAATGCTAGGTTTCACATCAAGATTTTCAATTCACCATATATTGTGGCAATTGATGACTAAGGTATGTTAGTATACACGTATGAAGTCCTTTCCTCCGTAGGGTACCTAAATTTTCCAAGTTAGATTCTCAATTCAAAGTCAAGGTTTTATTCAATCTTCATGAGTTCTTTTCAATTATGATCCAATTGATTTTTTTCTATCTTATTATGCATGAATTGAAGTAATTGCATGATTTGATTTAAACTATATCAACACATATATGATCCATGATTTTTAGACTATGAACACATGATGAATTTTATCAACTAGGAAAGATGAATATACGAAGATATGCATGTTCTTTTATGAAATGGATGAAAATGATTTGAGAATGATTTTAGATTAAAATATAAATATTGTTGTTGTTGTGAAAGGTTTTGACACATACCAATAAGAACATGTTGTGAAAGGTTTTCTCACAAAATGATTCATGAGGTTGAAGGGTTTTCTCACCTAAGTTGAATCAAGACTAATGAGCTATTGTAAATGAACTTTAGCTTGGATTGGTTGCTTAATTGTGTCTTTCCATGGATGATAATACAAATATGATAAATTACTATTCTGAGGAATTTATACTTAGAACCAAGAGGATATTGATATGGAAAATCTCCCGTTAGTAGAGGTCAGGTTTCTTGTAGCAATCTCCTTATCCCATAACTATGTACCACCATAGGTTTGTCTTAGATAAATGTTAGCTAGTGGATCCACTTTAGCTCAGACTCATGGTTCTTACCTTGGCAAGTAAGCACATCCCTTTTCGATGTAGGACAGACACCAGATGCCATGTTATAACTCACATGGTCTATGTAACACATCCAATTCAAAAAAGAGAAAATTTAAGTCCTTCAGAAAATATGGTGCCAGAACTGACGGACGCCACCAATGGTCCATCGTCTGACTCACGGATCGTAGGTAGGCACGTGGTTGGCCAGTCCAGTTTTCCTAAAATGTCAAGTTTCAGTACTTTTTCAACGATTCACCAGGATGGTCCATCGTCCAATGCACGAGCTATAGCTAAGTCTCGTAGGTGAGTCCCAGGCTTAGTTGAATTTGGAAGATAAGGATTGGGACCTACAGACGTGCTCCACGGTCCGTTGATGGACCCACAAGTCATAGGTACAGTTTGTTGTTGGGGGGCCAAAATTAAGAGTCCCTGATCTCAACCACGGCTGACCAGGACTGTCCGTGGTCTGACCAACAGACTGTAGGTCCAGCCATTTGTGAGGTCCGACAATTATTTTCTCAGTGGCTTTTGGGTCTTTTCCTAATTATTCTATCCTAACACTAGGTCATTTTACCCTTACCTAGAAGTCCTATATAAGTATTTTTACCCCCAAATTTCCTCAAATGAAATCATTCTCTCAAATTCCTAAAAGAACAACAACTCTTCCTCTCAAATATCTCTCTCTCTAGAAGTTGAAGAAGAAAGATAGGGTTTACAAGTCAAGTCTCCGATTCCACCATTGAAGTTAAGCTCTTGGAATTGAGGTATGATAGTTTTCATCCATGGAGCTCTTTCCTCCATGGAGTTCCTAAATTCTCCAATTTACAAAGCTAGAATTCCCGAATTGAGTTAGGGTTTTCTTCCATGTCTTGGGTTCTTTTCAGTGTTGACTTACTTAATTGATTTATGAACTTTTATGCATGAATTGATATAATTTCATGATTTTAAGATGAATCCCCATGAACCCATGTCTAACCCATGTTTTCTAGTTATGAGCTATAAAAGGTGAATTATGGAATTATTCATGTTCTTATGAAATTGATGAGATATGATGTAGATTGCTTGAGAGTAAAAGCATATATGTTGTTATTGTGGTTAATTGTTGTAAAAGGGTTGCTCACATAACTACTTCATGTATGAATATGAAAGGTCTTCTCACATAAAGGATTCTAAGGTTGAAAGGTCTTCTCACCTAAAATGGATCAAAGATATGGAGCTATTCTAAGAATAGGGCAAGTGGCGATTACCCATGACCTCTAATGAAAGACAAGAGGCGATTACCCATGTCACATGATGTAAGGAAAAGACGCGATTACCAATGTCCCTTAAAGAAAAGATGAATAAGAATAATAGATATTTAGTGGGAGTTATGCTTAGCACCGAGTGGACAAGTGGTGATTACCCAAGTCCAATAAACTATGTGCCAACATAGGATTGTCTAGATAGACATTAGCTAGTGGATCCACATAAGTTAGAAATTTCATGGTCTTACCTTGGCAAGTAGGACACCCCTTATCGGTGTGGGAGACACCGGATTCCATGTTAATAGCTCACATGGTCTTACATCTCGGTTAAAGGTAATTCTCCCACATTAATGAATCAACATTACTTCAAGAAGTATGTAACATGTCTTTAAGATGACGTTTATTTACATTGACCATGTTTTTGATTCATGTTTTAACCTGGTCATTGCATCTCATGAAAATATCCTCTTTTAAGTATGTTTTCAAATATTTTATGTCTGGCTATCATACTTGGTACATATTTTGTACTAACATTGCAAACTTTGTGGCAATGGAAAGGGGACTCAAAGATCTTTAATTTGATAGGTCATGCGCCACCTAATTCATTTTGTTCTGAAAGATATGATTGTGTGAAGTTGACTCAAGACTAAAAACCTGACAAGCCTCCTGCATGGACGACTTCACGATCCCTGTGAAGCTCCACGGACCGTTTAGGATACCGTGGTCCTTATTAGTATCTTGGGGGTTCTGTGTCAATTTTCATGGACGACCTTACAGTCCGTGTGAAGCTTCATGGACCGTTTAAGAGTTTGTGGTCCTTCTCAATGGGTTAGAGGTTTTGTGCCCTTTTTTCACGGACGACCTCACAGTCCCTGTGAAGCTCCATAGACAGTCTAGGCGTCCATGGACCCTCACCTTTGTTGGGTTCAACTCCATGAGCAAGGTGATGGGTTGTGGTCATCTTAATGGCCCGTGGACCGATCCGTGGTTTGCCCTTACCTTTTGTTCAATCCATTTGTATAGAAGTCCATATGTTGTTTAAATCAGATTTAAAAAAAAAAAAGGAAACACTTTCAAAGATATGTTTGACCATAGATTTTGAAATTTTTTCCTTAAAAGGTTCTCAAGTATCAAAAATGGGTCTGAACAGTTTGTTGAGAAGAGCTTAATAGTGCTTAAAATTGGGCGAGAGAGTTTTCATATATTTTGAATCAAATTTTTAAAAAGGAAATATTTTTAAAGATATCTTTGACCATAAATTTCAAATCAGAGTTTGAAATTTTTTCCTTAAAAAGATTTGAAGTATCAAAAATGGATCCAAACAGTTTGCTAAGAAAGGCCTAATAATCCTGAAAATGGGGGTATAGTTTTGTTACGGAATGTACATAGACATATCTACACATAATCATCATATCATATATAATTAAAAGTGGGAAGCTCTCATCTTCAAAGTTGGATAACCATTTTACCCTTACAACATATTACAATGTAATTAAATTTTTAATTAAATAATATTATTAAACAACATTTTCTGTCAATTAATTTGAAAGTTGAAAATAATATCACTTAATTTGAAAATTGGAAGGGGTGCATAATTTTGAATTATTTCTTACTTTTTTTATTTTTTGTGCTATTTACCTATTTTTAAGAAAATCCAAAAATCATGTCCCATTATCTATCCATAACACTACCGCCCAAAAGTCATGCACGTACTACAATCCTTAACATCATCAGTTTAAGCTTTTAATGCAATAAAGAAGAAATAAAGATGACTGCCAGAAATATAATGGAGATTTCCTCTCTTCACTTTCAAAAATAATAAAAAGTTGAAGGGTGAAAAATTCTTCCACCCAAGTTTTAATTGAAAATAAATCAGACGATTTATACATCAGTGATCAGTTCATTAAAAATTACGAAGGAAAAAAGCCGTGTCCGTACAAATATTTGGGTATGTACCTCTCTTTTTTTTTTTTTTTGTTTTCTATTATTATTATTTACTTTGAATGGCTGTACAAAGCTGTTAATTATTTGGAAGTTGGAAAGAATATTTTATCATAGTTTAAGGCTTTTCGTCTCCAACACTAAAATATTTGATTTTCTTTAGTTACCTAAGTTAAGTGATAATGAATGATATTATCTAATCCATTAAATTATGCTCAATGATCAACTTATATAAATGAATTCATAAATTAAGAATATTACAACTCTCTCCATTAGGGGAAGTTGGAAACATCATTGCAGGTATTATTCAGGAACATTTAATAATACAGAAATAAAGTGGGAAATAAATAGAAAAGAATTATATTCAGTATATAAATGTTTATTATCATTTGAACCATATATTGTATATAATAAATTTATTATAAGAACAGATAAT
>JAJOOR010001771.1:0-75216 GCA_036250505.1 Solanum acaule
GGTATGATTATGCATATTTCCTATGATGTCCATCTATTGTAGCATTGCATTGCATCCCATATACTTAGTACATTCAAACGTACTAATGCATACTCTATGCCTACATGATGTCACCATGTAGGGACCGGAGCACCGCTTAACCGTCCTCCTCCGCGTGGCTAATACGATTTTCTATCGAGCTTATTGGTGAGTCCTCCATTCCGGGGATGTTGCTTATGATCTTTTGCTATGTATAAGACTTTTCCTTTTTAGTTAGGTTTTGACTGTGAGGGTGAGCCCGGTAGTTTGTCTTGGCCCCCGCTAAGTACCCATGTTTAGAGGTGGTGTTGGACAAGTTGTGTATTATGCTTGAGCTTGACTCATCTATGGTATTTATGTATCATTCCTTCTTTTTTCTCTTGCTCCCTTAGTCCCGATTTCCCCCTTGATTATGCTTATCGCTTATGGTCATTTTAATTGCTTCCACGACCAAGGATGTGTAATGATATGCTATGAGGCTTGTTTGTGGTTCCTTCGGGTTCCCCATTCGCCGGTCATGTCTAGGCCCTAGGCTTGGGTCGTGACAACAAGCAACAAGAATAACATCTACCTCAACTTCTAGAACATACCTTCTAATCATGTGGTCCGCACACTCCCGAAATAGGTAAGTTTCATCCCAAAAGTACTTCTTCACATCGAAAAGGAACCTCTTTCATTGGTTAAATTCAGCCCATTAGGAAGAATCCCACACATTACATAATTTGCAAAATCAGCATAGAAAGGTGGAGTACCATTTGACACAACCATCACCGACTCATCGAGAAGGCTTCTTCAATATCTTTCTCACCGCAAAACAACAACATGCGTTTCAAGCCTCGACAAGTGGTCCGCCACTTGGTTCTCACACCCTTTTCGATCTTCGACTTCAAAGTCAAACTCTTACAACAATAACACCTATCGAATCAACCTTGGATTTGTATCCTTCTTAGCTATCAAGTAATAGATTACAGTTGTACCACCACCTTGGTCCCCAAAAGATAAGCTCTAAGCTTCTCAAAAGGATACACCACGACTAATAACTCTTGCTCAGTGACAGTGTAGATCTTTAGAGCTACATTCAAGGTCTTGGTTGCATGGTATACTGGGTAAAACAATTTTCCCCTACGTTGGCCAAGACCAATCCCCAAAGCTACATCGCTTGCATCACACATTAGCTCAAATGGAACACTCCAATTCAGAGAAACAATGATAGGAAACGCTTTGACACAGGCTTCATCAAACTCAAATTGTAACACCCCGGAAGTCTAACGTCCTTAGGTAGAGCCTTTTATGATGTCTAGTAACTTAAAAAGGATAAAAATGATGTTTTAAGTCCTAATCTAATGTAACTAACTTAGTAAGAAAGTGTTAGTGCATGAACATCAAGAAACGACCATGACGTCCAGAAACTAGTAACTTGAACTAGTGTGGTCTTAGGTCTTGTAGTGAGGTTTCGGAGTGATGTATGAGGACTAAATCTTGTAAAAATGGTTTATATAAGTAGATCTTCATGTTTAGGGTCCAAACGTCCGGGTACGACCCCCCACGGACCACCCTAGGGGTCCTTGAGGAGGACCCAACCTTTGGCCAAAAAGCTATTAAAAACAACAGCACCTACGAGACCCAAACTACGGCCAGTAGACTGTTCTACGAACCGTACGTCTAGGTCGTAGGTGGGGACTTAGCTTGGGGAAGCTCAGCTCCCTAAAAGGGAGCCTCAGTCCCAAACGACGAAGTGCATAACACGGTCCGTAACTCTACCTACGGTCCGTAGGTGGAGGGCCTTAGATGCTGCCAGGTTTCGACTTTTAATTATAATTTAGGGGTTTTAGTTTTAGTTAGTTATTTAATGAAGGGTTAGGAGGGGTGGTTAGATAATTAATTAACTTTCTAAAACCAACTATAAGACCTTAACCCTAAGACTTTAAGTCATTGAACTAAACTCACAACTCAAACATCAAAACACAATTTCCCTCTCCCAAAACCCTCTCTTTAAGAACACCATTGAAGAAGGAGACCAAGGTTCATATAGGGAACCAAGATCTCGACTTCCTCCATCAATTCTCAAGGAATTTACTAAGGTATGGATGCTCTTCACTCTTGGGATATTTTCCCCAAGAGGCCCTCTCAAAAAATTGGATTTCAAAGTTCCCTGACTTCTAGGTTTTCAATCAAATTCGTGGGTCTCTTTCTAAAATCGTTTCCATTGATCTATGATGGTTGTTTATGATTATATATAAAGGTTTGTGGTTGAATTCATGTAATGTTTATGGCTTTTGAGCAATTCCCCACAAGACCCATGATTTCCCCTTCTTTCTCAAATCTAAACCCTAGTATGCTTTGGTTGATGAATGAAGGATGAGAATCTAGTATGTTTACATGTAATTCATTATTGTATAATGATGATATCCTATATGATGTATGAATGTCAAGAAATTAGGGTAGAATCTTGAAGAAAGCCTTGAAGGCTATGGTTAAGGGCTTTCAATTGGGTGAGTATTCTTATATTGACTTGTTGATCCACTTATGGTGGAGGTGCTTACTTGATTTATGTATTGTGGAGTTGAATCGTGATTTACTCTTCCCTACAACCCTAAATATGGTCAAGTATGTTATGCTATGATATGAACATGTATGTTATGCTATGATTATGGTAGTGTTAGTATGTTGAATGAAAGGTAATTCCCATAAACACTATATGACTATGATATGAGAAAACATTCTCACATGTACTTGATTCTTAGGATGAAAGGCTTTTCTTACCTAATGAGTCCTTGAGCTAATATGATGTAATTTGGGATGAATGACTAAGTGCACTCTCCTACGAACAATAGACTTAAGTAAAGGCTTAATGTTACTTAAAGGGAGTTGTGCTTAGCACCGAGCGAACATGAAAATAAGATGGAGGCTTCTACGTCTAGCAAGTCCGGCTTCCCATATGGGTTCCTTCTACGTTTAGCAAGTCCGGGTTCCCGATATATATATATATATATATGTTGTCTCATGAGATGGAAACCTTTTACGTTTAGCAAGTCCGGATTTGTAGTAGCAATCTCCTTGTTCCATAACTATGTGCCCACATAGGTCTTTAGCTAGTGGATCCACCTTGACACTAATATTGTTAGTTTCACCTTAGGCAAGTGAAACACCTTTTTTCGGTGTGGGGGTAGAACACCAGATTCCATGTAGCTCACATGGTCTATGTCGGTTATTGCAAATCTCCATATGTTTAAAGAATATGAACTAAGAAATGAGTATGACTTATGAATATGAATATGAACTCTAATTAGGGCTTCTTGAGGGGTACTACTTAGTATAGGTAAGGGTATGGGACTTTACCTGGACATTGCACAAGTGGGTTCTTTGAGGAGTTCTTGTGTGAGTCCTTTATGTATGGCAACTTATGTATGGTGTTAAGGTTGGTTTCACCTATTATGATGTTGATTATGTATGTTACTACACTTGGGTCTTCTTGATGGCTTTACTTAGTATATATGGGGGTATGGGACTTCATATGTACATTGCACAAGTGAACTTGAAAGGGGGTCATGGGTGGTGTCTTTACGGTATGATGTTAATTGAACTCAAACATGTAAGATATGAACTTTGGTTAAGTATGATGTTACTTATGGTCATGAATGTCTCTTTATCTTATGGTATGGATTAATTATGTATTACTTGAATGTGCATTGTGGATTTTAACTTGAAATAGCATGTTTTCAACAAAAGTCCCTTTTATGCATGTTTTAAATGATTTTAATTGCATGGCTTCCATACTTAGTACAATTGATTGTGCTAACCCATATTTCTTCCATTTTTCTACTAAGTGTAGGTTCCGGCTAGGAGGTTCTCGTTGTGAAGAAAAAAAGGCTTGGATTGCATTCTCCAAGACTTTGGTATGTCCTCAAGTTCCGAGGACAACATGATGCCACTTATGTTTCTTTCTATTATAATAGACTAATGGACTTCTATGTACTTCGTATTATGAGACAATTTTATTGTAAAGGGTCAAGGTCCCTATTTCAGACTTCTATGTTGTACTTAGATGGTTAATGAGACGACGTCTAGACACTCTATTTTCTATTGTGAAAGAGTTTGACGTTGATTGTGAAAAGTTTTTTAAATTCCGCATTATTCAATTTCTTTATGCAATGATGATTATGCTAAGGGCTTGTATAAGACCCATTCGGGGTCAAGTATGCTGTGTTACGACTAGGGGGTACTCTCGGGTCGTAAAACAAATACACTTTCCTTTTCAAGTAGCTTGCAAAGTGGATGAGCCACCTTAGAGAAATCCCTGAAGAAACTCCGATTAAAACCCACATGACCCAAAAAGCTTCTAAGACCTTTAACTAAGAAAGGAGGAGGCAACTTGGCAATAATTTCAACTTTGGCTTGATAAACTTGTATGCCTTCTCCCGAAATTTTGTGTCCCAAGACAATACCTTCCTAGACCATGAAATGAGATTTCTCCCAATTGAGAACAAGGTTAGTTTCGACACATCTTTGCAAAAATCTACCATGGTGCTCAAGGCATGCTTCAAATGTATCTCCCACAACCGAAAAGGCATCCATGAAAACCTCTATCAAATCCTCTACCATAACGGCAAAAATAGAGAGCATACACTATTGAAACATCGCTAGTGCATTACACTATCCGAAGGGAATTCTTTTGAAAGAAAACGTCTAATAAGACATATGAAGGTTGTCTTTTCTTGATCTTCTGCTGCAATGTAGATTTGATTATAACCAGAATAACCATTTACGAACCAATACCATCCACGCCCCGCAAGTTTATCAAGGATTTGATCCATAAACAGCATCGGGAAATGATCCTTCTCAGTCCACGTATTCAACTTCCAATAGTCCATACATTCACGCCAAACGGTAACCGATCGCATTGGCACAAGCTCCTCTTTTTCATTAGGGAGAATGGTCATACCACCTTTCTTTGGAACGTATTGAACGAGACTAACCCACTTGCTATCCGTAATAGGGTAGTCAACTCCAACATCAAGCCACTTAATAATCTCTTTCTTGACCACTTACTGCATTGGAGGATTCAACCTCCTTTGATGTTCAATACTTGGCTTACAATCACAAGCCAATTGAATATTGTGGGTACAAATACCGGGAGGAATTCCCATAATGTCGGCAATCATCCACCCAATAGCTTTAATATATCTCTTCAACACACTAACAAGTGCTTGAAATTTCCATTCAAGCGAATCCGCCGCAATAATTATGGGTAAAGTATTATTGGCTCCTAAGAACACATAACAAAGGTGAGGTGGAAGTACCTTCAACTCGAGCTTTGGCGGTTCCTCAATAGATGGCTTTGCGGGAGGACTGTCCCTATTCTTCAAATCGATATAAAGTTTCAAAGAGATCTTAGAATAAGAACCTAAACCCGATACAGCAGGCACTACTTCATCATAATACTAAATTTCCTCACTATCATAGTTCAAGAGGACGATAACGAAAGATTTACCAACACAAGAAACTTCACTCACACTAGCAACCGCTTCATCAATTCACGTCAATGACCGATATCACATGGAGGTAACTTAGTTTCTTCATTAATTTATAAATATTGAATGTAACTTCCTCACCATTCACTCAGAATTTCAGTTCACCACTTTCCACATCAACAAGGGTTTCCCAGTAGCCAAGAATGGCCTACCAAGAAGAATAGGGACCTCGACATCAATTTCACAATCGAGGATCACAAAATCAATCGGAAAGATAAATTTGTCTACCTTTACTAAAATGTCATAGAGAATGCCAATTGGATGCTTGATAGAATGGTCGGCCATAAGAAGACGCATAGTTATAGGTTTAGGCTCACCTAACCCAAGTTTCTTGAAAATGGCATAGGGCATCAAGTTTATACTCGCCCCCAAATCACACAATGCTTTAGCAAATTGGAACATCCCTATAGTGCAAGGGATAGTAAAGTCCCCCAGATTTTACTTCTTGACAACCACGTTGCTTGACATAATTGCACTACAACTATGGGATACTTCAATCATCTCGAAATCCATACTTCTCTTCTTAGTGACCAACTCTTTCATAAACTTTGCATAACCCGACATTTGTAACAATGCCTCCACCAAAGTAAGATTAATGGAAAGAATTTTGAAGACGGAAATAATTTTTTAAAACTTTGCTTGTTCATCCCTCTTCTTCAATCTTTGAGGAAATGGTGCAGTAACTTTGGGCAGCGGCTTTCTAGGTACCGAGAAAGGAACAACCCCCACATTTGACTTTTTAGCATCACCACAAACAACACTTTTTGGTGCTTCATCAACCTTGGAGGCTTCATTTTTCAACTCCTCGGCAAGTACATCACTCTCAAAAACAACGGTTTTCCCCTTGCTTGAACTTGCATTTTTTATCATTTGGCTTTTTAGCATCACCTTCCACAACCTTACCACTCCGTGTTATGATGGACATGCATTGCACATTATAATTCTTTGGATTTTCCATGGTAGCACTTGAAAGACCCCCTTTTTGTCTCAGATTCAAGTGAGCAGAAATTTGACCCATTTGGGTTTCAAGTTGTTTTATAGAAATCAAATGAGAGGTCATCGTTTGATTCAAAGAGGAGAAATCAACCTTGATCTCATTGAGCACTTTATCCGACTCTTCCACCTTGTTTGGGATGAGGGCAAGCATATCCTCTATCTGAAAGCTTTCGAGATCGACATTTGGTTCCTTAGGTTTTGGACGGTCATGATGAGGCACATAACGATCTCTCTCACCATCCCTTTTCTCTCAAATTTGCACCACTATCACGCCAATCTCATTCCCTATCTCTCCAACCACCATCATAATCTTTTTCCAACCTTAATTCCCACCCGGCCTTGAATAGCTCGGGCAAGAACCCCCAACTTTGTTCGACGATAATTGTACCTCTTCATTATACATGGCTTCAAATTGTGCATCATCCGAGCTCATCCCAGTATTAGCACCAACCGCATTCACGGTCTTATAACCACCTCTCATGACATGTTTCGTCAACAAATCCATTTGGGTCATAATCTTGGCCATGTTTTCATCATGCTCTTG
This sequence comes from Solanum acaule, assembly GCA_036250505.1. Classification (NCBI taxonomy): domain Eukaryota; kingdom Viridiplantae; phylum Streptophyta; class Magnoliopsida; order Solanales; family Solanaceae; genus Solanum; species Solanum acaule. The sequence continues at coordinate 7,090 of JAJOOR010001771.1, forward strand.
GTTTTTCTATTTTCTCTTTGGTCAACCCAATATTGAGAGGATACACTTGATCCTCCCTTGTATGGCATACTAGATTAATTTTGGTCATCTCATCAAGCAAAGTCGATGCCACGGCAAAAGATTGTCTAATAATTCAACCCCGAATAAGTTGATTGGAGACACCCTTGTTGACAGTGTAAAGACTCCGGTAGAAATAATGCAAGAGCACATTATCCGGCAACCCATAAGTAGGGCATTGGAGGAGTAGCTTTTGAAACCTCTACCACGTTTCATGAATGGGTTCACCATCATTCGCTTGAAGTTTTGAATGATATCCCTCAACTTTACCATTTTCCCATGGAGGATAGGACTTCATACGTGAATACCCACAAACCTTGATACTTAAAGCCCAAAATGAATGGAGAATTGGAGACTTAGATAAACCCAAACTCTTCTTCTTCCTTAGACTTGAGAGAATTTGGGGAGGATGGGTTCGGGGAACTTAGGAAATGATTTGAAAATGGTAATTTAAGGCTTAAAAGCTTTATATAGGGTTTAGTGTAGCAGACAAAACAACATAATTTTGGATTAAAACAATTATAAATGTCCCAAAATCTCATTTATCTTTAAAAGTAACTACTGGACTCGACCTACGGTTCTGACCTACAGACCGTAGGACTTTCTATGGTCCATACTAGTCAAACGTAGACCAAGTATTGGGACCATTAAATCATCTATCTTTTGACGAAACACTTCTACAGCTCTTAGATCTTCCTACGGTCCATAGACACCAACCGTAGAAACCAACTTTAACCTTCAAAATTTCACTAAGTCCTGGACTCATCGACAAGACCTATCTACCACTCGTACATAGGACAAGACCTATCTACCACTTGATCATGTAGAGATCAAGTGCTCCATAGCAAAACTGATTTTATGTACTTCAATCTCTACATGATCAAGTGGGTTCCCCCGATGTGTTTACTGGTATATTAAAAGTCTTTCATCTTGATGTTTTTGCTTTGTTTTATCCTAGTTCTACCTTGTCTTTTGTGACGTCATATGTTTCTATTAGGTTTGATGTTCTTTTGGATGTGTTTTTAGACCATTTTTCTGTTTCTACTCCTATTGGTGAATCTATTATAACTAAGAGAGTCTATATAAATTGTCCTATCTCCTTACCCCATAGAGTGACTCATGCAGATCTTATAGAGCTTGATACATTAGATTTTGATGTTATTCTTGGCATGTATTGGCTTCATTCTTGTCAGGCTTTTGTTGATCGTAAAACCAAAGTGGTCATGTTTCGGTTTCCAAATGAGCCCGTCCTAGAGTGGAAAGGGGGAAATTTTATTCCTAGTGATTGTTTCTTATCTTAAGGCTACGAAAATAATTTCTAAATATTGCATATACTATCTTGTGCGGATTAGGGATACAGATTCCAAAATCCCTACTTTTGAGTCGCTCCCCGTTGTAAATGAGTTTTCAGAAGTGTCATGACCCGAATCTACACCATGGACATGGATGAAACTCGAGAACCATTACTGGTTCCCAAGCCCTCTCGGTACTAGGGGGTACATGTTTTGGGACTAGAGGTTGCTACTAGAGACTACCCTATTTGAGTCTCCACCTCAAGCCCTCTCAGTGCTAAGCCAAAATCACAATGAAATAGATAAAAATTCAAATATCAATTTAACATAGGAAAGCCAATGATCAATATCAATCCACACTTTCATGATTGAAACATAGAATTGCTCTTTAAACATAATTCCATAGACATGAAAAAACCTTTCACCAATGTGAATTCATATGTGAGAAATGCCTTTCACAATCATGATCATCATAGTAAGTGAGAAATCATTTTACAGTGGCATTGATACTTTCCTTTCAAAGCATTCTTAAATCACTTATAATAACTTCATAAAAAGACGTGCATATCTTCATAAGTTCATAATTCATAAATTCATGAGTTCATCGTAGGTTCATAGTTGAAAAATATGATTTAGGCACGAGTCAACATAATTTCAACTAAATTTCATTTATTAACATTGAATAATGTATTAGAAGACTTAATCAATCATTATTGAATGAAATCCACATTTATTGAATTGAAATACTAGTTTAATCAATTGGAAATTAAATTGGAAAATTGAAATCCTTGGGGACCCCATGGAGGAAAGGACTCCATGGGTAAATATGCACGTACCTTGATGCTAGAAGTCCAAAAAAATGGAGGATTGGAGACTTGGATGAACCCTATACTTCTTCTTCCTTAGACTAAAGAATTTGGAGAGTGAATTTAGTTGGGTTTTGGGAATTTAGGAGCATGGGGCTGAAATGGGTAGGTTTAGGTCCCAAAAACCTTATATAGGGCTTAGGGTAGAAGACAAAATGACATGGTTTTGATTTAAAATGATTAGGTAAAAGACCCGAAAACCCTTGAAAATAACTGTCGACCCATTCCTACGGTTTGGACCTATTGTCCGTAGGTTCTTCTACGGACCGTCCTGGCCGATTGTAGAAATGATCAGAGACCCTTTATTTGGCCAACTTTTGATAGACACAATCTACGATTCGTAGGTCCATTTATGGACCGTAAATACCAATTGTATAACCCAACCTAAGTCTTTAAAAAATCATCAAGTTTGTGACCCACCTATGAGACCCATCTACAACTCATATAATGGTTGACGGGCTATCTCAGTGAACCGTAAAAAGGGTAGTGGAACTTGTTTTGAAAAAATATTTTCCCTCGTCCTGCGATTTCCATCTACGAGCCATGGAAGCTTCCATGGTCCATAGATGGGACCCGTAGAACAAGAATTCAGTCCCAAAATTCCATTTTCCAAATTCCGAAGGTGTAACATATGTAGAGTGAAAGGGTAAATAGTACCTAAATTGTGAAAGAAAATGTGACGACAATCTGTAAATAGGTAAACGGGGAGATAAATATTGAATACTAATCAAGAGGTCTTAGTGGGCGAGTGTTTCTTAGTATAGTATGTGAGCAATAATATTTATATTTGTGCTTAGTACTAGACACTAAGCTTGAATTTTAGATGAGTGTCGTGATAAAAAGGATGGTAATGTGAGGTTGATGATATTAGTTTAGGGATTTGATCTGATATATTTTATATAGAGTAGGTGAAGAATTAAGGTGTTAGTTTTCAATAAATGTGAGTGGTACAAGTGTGGGAATTTTTAGATGAGAGCAATAAAGTGCGGCTAAGTCATTAGATTAACAAGAGCATTAAGAGGTGTACCCGAGATCGTATGTAGTCATAGGAGGTTCTAATTAACTTTATGATTTTTCCTGTGTGACTAGATAGTATATTTGAGCTGTCAATATGGAGTAGGCTGATGTAAGCATTATTTATTACCCTTAAGAGTTTGGTTGAAGGGACTATATATAGCCACTGATTAGCCTTCCAAATATATTTCAAGTTTTCTCCAGTTAGCTAGATATGAACTTAGAAAGATGGTATTAATGGAATAAGAAGTAGAAGTTAGACTATCAAGAGTTATATTAAGAGACTTTCCAGGTCAATGAAGGTAATAGTTATAGAAAGTCTTCTATAGAAGCCCGAAGAAGTTAAGAGCAATATCTCATAAAGAAGCCTCAGAACGAATCTTAGTGCCTGCTTGTGGAGAGTCTAGTAGCCATGAGATTAGAATTTCCTAAGTATTAGAGTAAAGCAAAAATAGACCAATTTAAGGATGATGGAATGTATCATAGCTTTAAAGTGTCGGCTTCAGACCTAAGGGGGAGATGATAAGATGAGAAAACAAGTCAAGTGTGGAGAATTAGATAGTGATGTATTCATAAAGTGTTTTAGTGATATATCAATCTATTAATAATCTAGCGTATTCCTCAAAGTTGAGTCTTTACAACATTCGGTTGATGCCTCTAATATCATAATTGTGTTCATAACCTATACTTATGCACTTTAGACATATTATCATCTATGCTCAATTACCTGAATGAGGGGCAAAGCCTTTTGCCCATTGATTTCAATCTTAGTCCATAGAGTTATAGATATCAGCCTAATGATATGAACCTATTCATATAAGAACCCTGTCTCATAGTATGCTGATGAGTTCGAGATTTGGACTCATTTAGGGCTTTATTTGTATAGATTTAGTGTCCTCAAATGCTTATTTTGTGCCAATTAAGAACAACCTCCGCCTTAGCCCACTCACTCTCTCGAGCTGAGTGTGTGGAAGAAGGACTAGGGTTCATCTCTCGAGATGAACCTCATATCGACCCACTCCCACCGGCCATCAATTTAGTAGTCTTAGTTTTACGACTTCTCTCTCGAGCAAGTCAAAAACACAAAGGTGAAATCGTATTTCAACTACAATTTCATTAAGTTCCACCACAACTACTAAATGAAATCACATTTACACAACAAATAAACCATCAACAAGCAAGACCCAATAGATAATCTAACCTATATTCACAAAATCACACCCCGAGAATTGGGGTTTTAGCTAGACATTTAAAAGAGATAGAAATTTATATCAAAATGAGTTTGCATTCAAATGGGTATGAAGATTTAAGTCTCAAAACAAGCCAAGAGTGAAGAATATTCAAGACCCACACCCAAAATCTTGGAGTTGAAACCCTTTGGATTCTTCAAGTTCTTCAAAACCCTCTCCAAACTTAGAACTCAAATATAAAAGTACAGTCTGAAAAATATTGTTTCAAAACTAAAAATTCAACACTAAGCTATAACTCTCAATGAGTATTTATAGTTTTCAAAGATTTGTGTTGTAGTGGATCACTCGGTGCAATTAGTCGGAATCGCCAATCAACTTGGATTCTCCCTTTGGTATAGTTCATCGCCGTCTTTCGTTAGCCTTCAACATCGTCGTGTTCTGGATCATTAGGCGACATAGTACTGCTTCACGGAACTGCTCGGCGACACTCTGACTGCTCCTTTTCACCTTCGATTTGATCCTTTCCTTTAGGGCTCAGCACACTGGAACTTTGGGCGAGGATAAGACCTTTTGGCGATTCACCGAATGGGTTCGGCGATCCGCATATCTTTATTTCTACATTCTTTCAGCTGCCTTTGTTCCTTTTTCGCTTGATTTTGTCCATGCTTCGTATCCAAGCCTATATACTTGAAACTTAAGGAATTTTATCAGTTTTCGAGACAAAATATCCATTTGAGGACACTAAACCTATCAAAATATAGCCCTAAATGAGTCCAATTCGTGGACTCATCAACATCCCCAACTTAAACTTTTGCTTGTCCTCAAGCAAACTCAAGTTCAGTCGTTCAAAAAGAGTGTCTTGAACAGTGCTACACAAGACCCAATCATGAATGCACATAACAAGACTCAATGTACGAATGCAAAAATCAAATGTGTACTCAAAGATTCAAGTTGTGACTCACCAATATTAAAGAATCTCATGCTCACAATACTTGCTTCAAATGCAAGTTCAAGCTCAACCAATGTGTTCAAATGCCCTCACACAAGGAATGATTCCATATTCACACACAAAGGTTTAATTATTTAAAGTTCCAGAATCAAATGCAACGCTCACTCTCACAAATAAGAACACAATGCATGCTTTCACCCATAGGTTTGCCCATATTTTCCAATCAACATTTGTTTCAGCTCACTCAAGATTAAAAAGGTCTTCTCAAGGCTTGTAATGGTGCTGAGTTCAAAGGTATGGTCCTTTAGGCTCAGTGACTTTCATCCTCAAGAAATGTTATGTTCACAACACTTCCTTTCCTTTTCCTTCAACATTCGGTCTAGTGCTCATATGTCATCCTATTATTCACTTTCCATGAATTGTTTGGGAACCCCATTTCTTTTGTACTTTATTCCACAACTTTCTTTTTCATTCTTTTTCTTTTTCTTTTTCTTTCTCTTTTTTTTTTGGAGGGGTTCCATTTTTCTCAAAACCATAGGTAAGAGGGACTTTCTTGCACTTCTTGATTTGCCTTCTTTTTTTACCACACCCCCAACTTAGGCTTTTGACCTAAGTTAGCTATTCAGACTAATCACAACTTCATGAGGATTATAGGTAATGGATAAAGAACGGTCTAGGTTTCATCAAGTTTCTTCCAAAGGAAGGTAAGGTTCAAGGGGTATTCAAAAGTGGTTCACACACACTCACAAGGTAGGCCACAAAAGAGGTATTGTCAAATTGGTTCACACTCTTAGAAGGTGCCTAAGATCATATCAAGAGATAGCCTTAATTAGTTGACCGGACCAACGGGGTAAATTCTAGGATCTATCATGCATCGTTCAAGGTAAGCTCATCACACTAGACATTGACACTAAAGTCAAACAAGATTCCACACTTTTGCTAGTGTGCACCGGTCATCACAAGAGACTCAATTTGATACATGGATAATCACAATGAGATGCAAAGAGTTCACATATTGTCTATGCAACTTCATTTGGCCTCATCATAGCCGTGCATTCATGTTCGTTCGATTGAGAGCACTATTTAAGTCATCGGTATTGATCGGAACTGAGACTCAAATTTTGCAAAAGAACAGCCACATTCAACACACGAGAGGTGGCAAATTTTTTTGGATAGGTTAAAATCATTTTGCAATTTAAAATAAAAGGAGCCATAAGCTCAAACATCCACAAAAAGCAGTATAAAACAACATTTTTAAACAGAACAGCCCAAATATATACACAAAAATACGAGTCACAAATAGCACACAAAAGGTGAGCCTCACCCCACCACAATTAAAATGTGTTTGTCCTCAAATGCAATTGAAAGTATCCAAAAGTAAATGTAAGTAAGACAGAGAGGGAGGTAAAGAAAAATCATGTCTACACAGTCGCTCCATCTGTCTGGACATCAATGCCCGATGTGTCAGCCTGGAATATGATAATGGCCCCCGGAGCTTTTTCAGAAGATGCAGCGGCAGTTGACTTACTAAGATTGTCCAAGTCATGAGCCACCAAAAAGGAGTGGATGGCTGTGAAGAATCCACATCTCCACGAGGGAATAGCGGGGTCTCGGGGATTTGTTCCCTTGCTGGCACTGGGCTTCTTGCCTTCATTATCCGTTTTAGGAGGATTTGTTGCCTTTGTATTTTTCCTGAAATTTTTAGCTCTTGTTTGTCGGGGTGGCATATCTCTTCCAGCTATTTTCGGCCTAGCCATTTCTGCAAATCTTCGAGAAAAGGTTAGAAAGTATTCAGACAAAAGCAAGGCAGTTCAATTGCAGAATCACTTCGTCGAACCAGTTGGGGAAGTTGCACAACTACTTAGACGGCTCGCCGAGTGCAGTGAACCAGAAGTCTTTAGGTGAGACGCCGAATACGTTCGGTGACATCGTGCTTCTCGCCGAAAATTACAGAATTCAACATCACATTTAGCATTTAATTAAAGGTGAGATGGGGATTGTAGGTGAACCACCAAGTAGTTCGGCGAGCTCTACCTAGCTCGCCAAATGACCCAACGTTTCTGCTTTAGACCCACTTTCCCGAATTCAACCCTGCGACCCACCTGAAAACACAATAAGCACATACAACACAAATTCGAATCAGACCCATGACAAACAAGCAATACCCATCACAAATTCCTCAACTTAGCGCATTAGAAAATGGAATTTCAACATGATAGTCAAAATAAGCAAGATTATCGAATAGGAATAGGCAACTAAGCTATCCAATCCTACCAGAGAGGCCCAAAAAAATTCGACAAGATAAGACCTGCAAAAGAGAACAAATTTATCAAAAATAACTTGGGGTGTTGAAAAACCAACCTTCTGTGCTGACTAAATTGATATGGAGGATGCTAGGTAGCAATGTAATCCTAGTTCCGAGCACAAATCGATGACTAACACCTTGAGATAGTGCAAAATATATAGAGTAATGTGCATGTGTGGGTTTGGAAAAATAGCAAGTGAGGGAAAGCATAGGAAATTGAAACTTTTAAACCTTTGGTTTGGAAGACCATTCAGTTCTTGCCCACTCGGTGACATTAGTCGTGAGCGTCGAACCATTCGGCGTCACGCCGAGCAATTACCTTCCTCACCGAGTTTTACAGAATATCCCAGTTAATGTGGGAATCCAAACGGTGACACAAACCGAATTCGCCGAGCTGGTTGGCGACTCGCCAATCATTTCTTTGGGATCGCCGAGTTCTACATACACCAAGCCCAAGTTGGGTTGGATCAGACGGCGGTGTGAGTCGGGTCGCCTAATACTTTGGCGACTCGCCAACCGATATTTCCCTCTCCAATATCTTTCTTTCCAAATGCTTCCCACACTTCTTCCTGCAAAATTAACACACCATTATTTCTAAAACCAACATAAAGTAATAAAAAGGGTTTAAGTTGCCTCCCAAATGGTGCCTTAGTTAACGTCGCGGCACGACTCAAGTCTTTTCTCACTCTCCATTAGTGAGGTTGGTCCTAGTGTTACTAGGTAACCCCAATAGTTCATTTGAGTGAAGAGGAGGCACTACATAACTCATGAGTGTCCTGATAAGCTGGATCGATCTCGAATGGGAGCCAATCATTTGATTCAACACTTCAATATTCTCTTTCATCTCTTCCAACATTTGATCTTGTTCGGTGATCTTTTGGAGAATGATTTGGAGTGTGTCCTCGACACTATTCTTCTCCCTGCCTCTAGAATGTTCTCGCTCATGAGGGGGTATGTACCTCCCTTGGCTCTTGCACTAGTTTTCCACCTCTGATATTTTGGTGGCTAACTCATTCAACTGAGTTACCAGTGCGGTTAACTTGAAGTCTCTCTCGACTTCTTCACTTATCTCAGCCGAGTAGATACCATTTCCCTCAGCCATGCTCAAGGTATCTGTCTATATCAACAACTTCAAAGCAGAACAAAACTAAAAATAAAGTTAGTGAACTACAACTAAGAAGAAAATAAAATGTTAGTAAACTAAGAATTCTCACATAATACCACTCTCCGACAGCGGTGCCATTTTGATGTTTGCATAATCAAGACACAACTTCCAATGCAAGTGTCTATGATCGTACAATAGTAAAGTAACCCAACCAAGGGTTGGGGTCGAGTCCCAAGGGAGTGGTTTTGAGAATTAATAGAGAAATAAAATTTATTTCTAATTAGTCATAGCTAAAAACATTATCGAATATAAACATGTTAAATCTAAGGGGTGACTAAGAGTGTCAATTAACAATGGGGGTTTGTAACACGTAAGCAAAAACAGCAAAAATACAAAGAGTATTAATCAAGGAGAGAGAATTCTTGGGATGTGATAGGAATACAGAATAGACTAAACTATTGGGTACATGCTTTTGATAATATATTTGTTGGGTATTTGTGACTAGGCTAAACTATAGTGGGGGTAACTTTTCTCTCGAGCAACTTACCCTGAATCAAATGGATTCCTCTCGGACACCCACTTGCCGCATGAAGAACAACCTCTGCCTTAGCCCACTCACTCTCTCGACCTAAGTGTGTGGAAGAAGGACTAGGGTTCACTCTCTCGAGCTGAACCTCATGTCGACCCACTCCCACCGGCAATCAATTTAGTAGTCTTAGTTTTACGACTCTCTCTCGAGCAAGCCGAAAACACAAAGGTGAAATCGTATTAGCAACTAAAATTTCATTAAGTTCCACCACAACTACTAAAAGAAATCACATTTACACAACAAATAAACCATCACCAAGCAACATCTAACATATAATCTAACCCATATTCACAAAATCACACCCCAAAAATTGGGGTTTTAGCTAGACATGTAAAAAAGATAGAAATTTATACCAAAATGAGTTTGCATTCAAATGGGTATGGAGATTTAAGTCTCAAAACAAGCCAAGAGTGAAGAATCTTTAAGATCCAAACCCAAAATCTTGGAGTTGAAAACCTTTGGATTCTTCAAGTTCTTCCAAACCCTCTCCAAACTTAGAACTCAAAAATAAAAGTACAGTCTGAAAAATATTGTTTCAAGACTAAAAATTTGATACTAAGCTATAACTCTCAATGAGTATTTATAGTTTTCAAAGATTTGTGCTGCAGCGGATCACTCAGTGCAATTAGTCGGAATCGCCGATCAACTCAGTGATTCGCCCTTTGGAATAGTTCATCGCCGTCTTTCGTTAGCCTTCAGCATCATCGTGTTTTGGATCATTAGGAGACATAGTAATACTTCGCGGAACTACTCGGTGACACGCTGACTGCTCCTTTTCACCGCGGATTAGATCCTTTCCTTCAGGGCTCAGCACACTGGAACTTTGGGTGAGAATAAGACCTTTTGGCGATTCTCCAAATGGGTTCGGCGATCCGCAAATCTTCATTTCTTTATTCTTTCAGCTACCTTTGTTCCTTTTTCACTTGATTTTGTCCATGCTTCGTCTCCAAGCCTATATACCTGAAACTTAAGGTATTTTATCAGTTTTCGAGACAAAATATGCATTTGAGGACACTAAACCTATCAAAATATAGCCCTAAATGAGTCCAATTTGTGGACTCATCAAGAACCAAGTTGGCTAGAGAAAGGAGTATTGAGCGAATCGTCGAGTTGTTATGTGATGCAGCGTTGGATCTCCCAAAGTTACAGACCATGAGGATGCTGAAGTCCAAGGTGGAAGGGCGATGGAATTGACCAAAGGGTGGATCGCCGAGTGGATCGGCGAGCCTGACTTACTTCGCTGAGTGACTCTTCGCAGCATATTTTTGGTGACTATAAATACAATTTAGAACATTTAGTTTAGTATCATTGAATCATTATTCATTCTGTATAGTATCTGTGTTCATATTTGGAGAGTTTTTCCTTAGCTTTGAAGAATTGAAGTTTTTCACTTTTGAGAAATTGGAAGTCGGTCTTTCAGATTCTTGGAATTGGACCATTGTAAAGCCAAAATCAATCTTACCCAGTTGATGAAAACTCAATTGGGTAACGATTTTTATCTTTTTATGATGTCTAGCTAAAACCCCAATTCTTGAGGTGTGATTATCTGATTATGGGCTGATTTAGTTTATGGGTATTGCTAATTGTTAGTTTAAATGTTGTTTAGAAGTGAGATCAATCATTAATTGTGGTGTAATTTAAGAATTGTAGTTACAAATGCAGTTCTACTTTTTATGTTTTTGGCTTGCTCGAGAGAGAGGTTTTAAAACTAAGATTATTGATTGATGGTCAGTGGGCATTGGGTTGACATGGGTTCAGCTCGAGAGAGTGAATCCTAAACCCATTTCCACACATTCAGATCAAGAGAGTGAATTGAATAAGGTGTGGGATGTTCTTATTTTGCTTGCTTGTTGATGTTCGAGAGAAATTGACTTGATTCAGGGTAAATTGTTTGAGAGAAAGTTTACCTCCTCTAAGTCTAGCTTACTCACTAATATCTAGCTATTTGTCTATATTAGCCTATAATCGAATCACATCCCAAGAACCCGTCTCATTATTGTTATTCTCTATTATTTGTTGTTGTTGTAGTTGATAATTAAAACCAAAACCCCCTTATTAGACATTCGTGTCACCCCCTAATTTGAATAATGTTTTTATTCGATAATGTCTATTCCTATGACTGATTTGACCATGTTCACACTTTACTATTGAATCTCAAACACGTACCGCTCCCTGTGGGATTTGACCCCAACTTATTTAGTTGGGTTTTATACTAACTAACGATCGTTGACACTTAGAATTGGATGAAGTGTCCTTGAAACGTTAATCAAAATGGCACCGCTATCGGGAAGTGGTGTTGATTGAGATTTTTTAGTAAAGTTGAATTTTGTTCTTTTTAGTCATAGTTGAATCTACTTACTTTCAATTTTGGTTTTCATGTTTAGTGCTTAGAACATAAGGAATGAGCATGTCTTGTAGCAACGGTATCCAAGGGGATTACCCTCCATCATAAATGATGATTCTTATGGATAGCATCCTAAATTTCAGGCAACTGGAGGGCGAGTCTGTCCATGAGTTGTGGCTGAGATCTAAGACAATATTGTTGCAATGCCCAACTCATGGAATCCCGGATAAGATGCTAATGGAAGTTTCTACAGAGGCCTTGGTCCTGAAAATAGAGGAGTGGTTGACCAACTGTCTCTGGGTGGTCTAATACAACAACTATATGAAACAACAGCCCAACTCCTTGATCACATGATTAAGACTAACAAGGAGATAGAGAAGGACCAACAATTGGCCACATTGTTGGATCAGCTGGATCTCTTGGCCAAAAATATTATGGAATTGGAAGTACCGTACAAGAAGAAAGATCGGTACATCCCCCCTCACGAGCGTAGAAGGCCCAAGGAGTACGAGGGTGGACAAGTTGAAGATATACTCTCACTCATTCTCCACAAAGTCGAAGAACACGACAGAGTGTTAAAAGAGATAAAAGAGAATGTCTCACTGATGAATCAGATGACTACCTCTCATTCCATGTTGATTCAGCTACTGGAGACCCAAATGGGTCGTGTGCTATCTCACCTTTACCCCAGGAGTGAAGGTTGAGTGAGGAGTTGCGTCGTGCCACGACATTAAATGTCACGACCCGAGAGCACCCCCTAGTCGTAACACGGCGTACTCGACCCCAAAGGGGTCTAATACAAGCCTCATAGCTCATTCATTGCATAGGTAATAGAAATAGTACGGAATTAAAACTTTTTATACAAAACCATAAGATTCAAAACATTCAAATACTCATTAAAAATCTTTTAAAAGGCACAGCGGAAGTCTAAGTCTCACATGGCCATCTTTGACAATACTTTAACAAAATAGGGTCACGGCCCTTTACAATCGAAGAACAACTACTAAATGTCTATTACATGAAGAAATGAAACGTAAGAGTTCTTGCTTTCGAATCTATGAGGACATACCATGTCTTGGAGGAAAACTCTATCCAAAACTCTAAATCCTAGCTAGAATCAATCACTTGCTGGAACCTACACTTGTAGTAAAAACATAAAAGAATGGGTTAGCACACAAAAATGTACTAAGTATGATGACCATGCAAAACATGCTTTAAAAGGGACATTTTGGTTGGAAACCATGCATTATGCCATTTTTTTAGAAATATCATGAACAATAGCATAAGAGACATCAAAGACAATATAATCATCACACAAGTCATAACATCACATTTGAACAATATCAACATGTAAATCTTCACCTTCACATATAGCCTTCACCTCAAGTAACCCTCATGCTATACCTTGTGCAATGTATGGATAGCGTCCCATACCACCATCCACACCAAGGTACCACATTAAATTCACTAACAATGAACTTACCATTCAACCTTTCCATTTCCAATAATACACATACACAAGAGACCTAAACCATTAACAAGTTATTTCATCACGTAAGGACCATCACCTAGGATGACCCCTGTGTCATACTTGTGCAATGTGCAAGTAGCATCCCATAATACTACTCACACTAAGTACTCCTTTGAAGTCACCATAGGCAAGGCATATTCAAATACAATAAGTCATAACAAGGAAGTAACCCATAATATCATCCAAGTATAGCATGCATCATTATATTAAGCATTTAAGAGTCAACATTCTTCAATAACTTAATTTAAAGGGCTTTCATACAATAGTCATTAAGACTTAGAGAACTCACTATAGCCCTCTTGAAGCCTACTCGTGCCATGTATGGATAGCATCCCATACTACTACCCACACTTCATAGAAATCCTCAAGAAACTATAATGCACATCTCACATGATAGGAATAAGTGTTTAACTGACATAGACCATAAGAGCTAGATCATGGAATCCAATGTACTATCCCACATCTAAAGGGTTGGTCTACTTGCCTAAGGTAAATTGGTATTTAGCTTAAGTGGATCCACTAGCTATCCTATGTGGGCACATAGTTAAGGGACTTGGAGATTGCTCCTAGATACCCTGCCTCAACTCACGTGAGGGCATCCATCTCAAGATATTGCCACTAGAAACCCCGCCTCAACTCACGTGAGAGCTTCCATCTCATTCAATATCCTCTCGGTGCTTAGCCTACTTTCCCATAGAGTATTTTTCCATTCATCACATTAAGGGATAAGAGATATTTACTAGACACCCCACCTCAACTCACATGAGGGTATCCATCTCAACCCAACATTCATTCATTGGATAGCTCATAGATTCAAAGATGAGAATAGTATTTCATCTAAGAATCCCATTAACGTTCATTAGTGTAAGATCAAGAATATCCTTTCAATCAACACTCATTAGAGTACAATTGAGAAAAGCTTTTCAATAAGTACTTCATCATTAACATTATCATTGAACTTCATTCATTATTCATTCAAGAGTGTGTGTGTATGTGAGAATAGCCTTTCACATAATCATCTTCATTCAAGTGTTTAATAGAGAGATAACATTCAATCCTAACACAATTAGCTTTTAGACATGATCATCACTCATTCATTTAGAACACACACATGCATCATATCACATTCATATATACAACATCAATTCCTCACACTATGCCTTCAAGGCCATGATCACAACATACAAAGCAATTACACACCTCCACCTTTCAAGTGGATCAACATCTCTAATACAATTCTACTACAACAAGTAAATAGGTCAAACTTGCCAATGGAGCATGTCTTGTAGCAACGGTGACCCAATGGACCACCCTCCTTTGAGAATGATGATTCTTAGGGATAACATCCTAAATTTCAATAAATTGGAGGGTGAGTCAATCTATGAGTTGTGGCTAAGATTTAAGATAATATTGCTACAATGTCCAACTCATGGTATTTAAGATAAAATGCTATTAGACTATTTCTATAGAGGTCTTGGTCTTGAGAACAGAGGAGTGGCTGACCAAATGTCTCCAGGTGGTCTCACACGACTATCATATGCAATAGCAGCCCAACTCCTTGATCACATGGTCAAGACCAACAAGGAGGCAAAGAAGGACCAGGTCTTGGCCACACTGTTGACTCAGCTGGATCTCGTGGCCAAAAAGATCATGGAATTAGAACTACCGTACCAAAAGAAAGATAGGTACATTCCCCCTTATTAGCATAGAAAGTCCAAGGAGTACGAGGGTGGACAGGTAGAAGCGATTATCTCACTCATTCTCCACAAAGTTGAAGAACACAACAGAGTGTTGAAAGAGATAAAAGAGAATATCTCACTGCTGAATCGGATGACTGCCTCTCATTCCATGTCGATTTAGCTACTAGAGACCCAAATGGGTCATGTGTTATATCACCTCTACCCCAGGAGTGAAGGTTGAGTCGGGACTTGCATTGTGCCACGACGTTAACTAAGGCGCTTCTTGGGAGGCAACCAAAGTTTCTATTGCTTTATTTTTGTTTTAGAAATAATCGTGTGTTGATTTTGCAGGTTGAAGTGTAAAATGTGTTTGAAAAGTGCAGGTTGATGAGCGAAAGACCATGTCAGCGACTCGCCGAAACGTTTGACGTGCCCCCGACTTTGATCGCTGTTGGACTCTAGAAATTATGAAGTTGGAGTCTATAAAACTCGGCGATCCCATGGACTACTTGGCGAATCGCCGACCAGGTCACTGATCACAACTTTGTCCTCAGTTTGGACCCCACATTAACTGGAGTTCTTGTAAAACTTGGCGAGGTAAGTGACCACTCGGCGTGTCACCGAATGGCTCAGTGAGCAAAACTAAAGTTGCCGAAAGGGCGAGAACTGGAGGGTTTTTAAAGGCCAAAGGTTTAAAATTTCAAACTCTTTCACACTCCCTCACTTTTTAACTTCCCAAGATCACACCCACACTATATTTTTCTGTATTTTCATGTTTATATCGCTGCCTAGTCATCAATCTTGTGTTTGGAGTTGGAATTCTTTGCCGCCTAGCTTTTCAAAGTATTTACTCGGCATTAAATGTTGATTTTCCAAACCCCGAACTTGTAATTAGCAATTAATCTCAGTTGCAATTGTTTTTATCTTAGTGATGTGTATTGGGCCTCTCGGATCCATGTTAGTGTGTTTGTTTGCAGAATTTAATTTGAAAATCTTGCCTAAAATGCCAATATTGTTGATTTCCCAAATTTTTGTGCTTTAAAATTGATCTAAATTGTTGGGTTGTGCAAAAATATTGTTGGGTCTAGTTGAGTGAAGTCTGAGTAACCCATAATGGTGCTAAATGACGTACTTGGCCCGATGATGGAGCGTTTGACATCATTCTTAAGGGTGTAAGTCATCAAATGGCCAATTTTAGCCAAATCGGGAGAAGTCTAAGTATCCTGGGGGACTGGGTCTTATGGTTCTGAGTCTAATTGAGTTAGTGTATGCTTTGATTTTGTTTTTGGGGGTTGCGGGGTTGATTTTTGAAGTCGGGGTAGAAAGTAGGCACGTTGGGCAATTTGGCGAGCTGGGTCAAGCTCACCGAGCCACTCGGCGGTTCGCTGACTTCCCTTTGATCGCCTTTAATTCCATACTAATATTGAGTTTTGGTTCTGTAACTTTTGGTGAGAAACCTGAGTTCGTCGAGTGCACTCGGCGCCTCGCCAAAAGTCTTCTTTGATCGCCCTTTTTGCACCCCTAACCGTTAAAATACACTGTAACTTTCGGCAGGCTTGTCTTTGCTCACCGAATGTTGTCGGCAATTAGCCGTAGGGCCCCTCCCATCGCCGACATTCCAATTTTTCTGAAAATTATTTAGTCAATCCTTTCGGCGAGCCCGATCTGGCTCGCCAAAGTGATTTGGCAACTAATCGATCGATTCGGAGAGTCTGTCTACAACTGTTTTTCTGCAACTTTTCTTGAAATGAATATAACTTTTTATTTTATGTTTTTGCAGATATGGCTAGAACCAACCTTGACATGCTGCCCTGTAAAAGAGCACGAGGCATAGTAATAAATGAAGGGGCAGCAAATCCCCCCAAAAAAGGAAAAACAGCACCTCCTAAGGCAGGCAAGGGGAAGGGCAAGAAGCCCATGTCTGAGGCTCCGGAGTATAACTCCGGCAGCGAGGGAGAGTCCTTGGACTCCAAAGCTGCATATTCTGAGCCATATGATGATCAGCCTCTCCAGTCCAGGCGAGCGGAGATCTGTGCTAGGTGTCACCTAAACTCATAAAGAGCCTCAAAGGCCACCCCTCCTACAGCAGATACAGTGCCAGCTCCGGCACTGACTGTGGCCCTAGTGCCACTAGTACAGGTTCCTCCTCCCCAGCTACTCAAAAGATTAAAAGCCGAGGGACTGAGGCCGATTCTAGAAGAGAAGTTTCTGTCCATAGAGGGCATAATACCCTTTATTATTAGACACACTCAGGTGGCATAGATTTGATATCTTCACCAGGTCCCGAGGCCCATATATCCCCACTTGGGTTCGTGGGTTCTATTTTGCTTACGGTGATCTGGTTCCTCAGGGGAAGAAGAAGGCCAGTGCCTTCAGACCGGTGAAGTCGATCAAGGTCCGAGGAAAAGAAGTTGAGTGTTGCAGCGATCACATCAACTTTGTCTTTGAGAGAGCCATAGGGTTCAAGCATGGATATGAGGGCCTGGCGACAGCTCATTCCCTGGATGACCTAAAGGGCTGGCTTGCCCCCCTTATTTCTGATACCACCCCGAGGTGGATTGTGGCGGGAGTCCAGATAAAGAATAAGGACTTGAATATAGTTGCACGATACTGGTTTGGATTCATTAGCAGCTCCATCATGCCTTCACATAATGAGTCCATTCTTCGCCATGCAAAAGCAGCCTGTCTGGGGTCGATCATAGCAAAAAAGCGGCTCAACTTGGGATTGATTATTGAGCAGGAGATGGCCATGAGGGCCAAACAACATCAGACATCCCTTCCATTCTCGGTCTTGATTACAAAGTTATGTCGGCGTACTAGAGGTCCTTGTGATGAGACGAGAGATATTGAGGTCACTCCTACATCCTCCACTTACATCCGACGCATAGAGGTCGAGTACACTCGGGAGGAGGCAGACAGGAGGAGAGCAGCTCCGGTGGACACATCCCTGGAGATTGATGTTTAGACAATTCCTGCAGAGGCACCTTTGTCTACACCTTCCGTCAAGCCTTTAGGTACACCTGGTCCCACTTCTTCCTCCTAGGTTCCTGGTACTTCTGCCATTTCCCAGCCCACCAGGATTACTCAGGCTATGATCCTAAAGATGGGGAACTTATCCATTCTGCGGATATGAGGGCTACTCGATTGGAGGCTGCAATACCATGGATGATCGAAAGTGCTATCCTAGCTGCACTGACACCCCTACGAGCATCTATTGACCTTTTTATGAAGAGAGTTGAGGCTTGTGAGAGTAGACAGGGGGAGACTTTAGAGGTGACGGCTTTAAAAGCCGAGGTCGCTAGTTTGAGGAAGGATGTGGACTACTTGAAGTCCACAGACTTCACTTCACTTTTGGAGGCAGTTGATGATGTGGATGTCTCGTCCAGTTTTGAGATTCCTCCGGTCACCACCGAAGATGTGCCGATGGATGATGTGGAATCTTATGAGTCAGAGGTTGAGACCGATGAGGAGCAGATAGAGGTGCGAGAGGAGAACATCTATAGAGACCTGCCAGATCTAGAGGAGACGATTGTACAGTCAGTGATTCAGACGTCCATGGCAGGCCCTAGTGGATCGAGTGTTGTTGATACTACACCGGGCACTAATGCCTCGACAGATGGAGTGACTGTGTAGACAGGATTTTCTTTACCTCCCTCTCTGTCATTTCTATTGATTTTTAGTGTTTTGATTGCATTTGAGAACAAATTGCTTTTTGTTTGTGGTGGGTTGAGGTATTTCCATATCTACCTCTTGTGACTATTACTTTTGTATATATAATGGGTTTTGTGCTGTAAATTGTGTTTTGGCACTGTTTTGTGGATGTTTGAGCTTGTGGCTCCTTGTTTTAATTGCAAATGATTTTTGGACACTTCTGAAAAAAATTTGCCACCTCTTGTGTATTTAATTGTGGCTATTCTTGTGCAAATTTGAGTGTCATTCATGATCAATACCGATGACTTGAATAGTGCCCTCAATTGAACAAAAATGAATGTGCGGCTACGATAAGGCCAAATGAAGTTGCATAGGCAATATGTGAACTTTTGGCATCTCATTGTGAGTAGCCGATTATGGAATTAAGTCTCTTGTGATGAACATTGCACACTAGAGAAAGTATATAGTCTTATTTGATATTGGTGCCAATGCCTTGTGTGATGAGCTTACCGTGAACCATGTGTGATGACACCTAGAATTTACCCCGTTGGTCCGGTTGACTAAGTGATTCAAGCTCTTGAAATGAGCTTAGGCAACAATTTCAAAGAGTGAAACAATTTGACATTATACCTCTTTTTTGGCCTACCATGTGAGTATGTGACTTGAACACCCTTTGAGCCTTATCCTTTTCTTGTAAGAAACATGAGCAAATGAGACCTCTCTTTATCCCTTCACCCATAATATTCATGAAGTGTGGTTTGTTTGAATAGCCTACTTAGGCAAAAAGCCTAAGTGAGGGATGTGGTGAAAAGAGAATGTAAATCAAGAACTATGAAGAAATCCCCCTTCACCCATGGTTTTGGGGAAAAAAATGGAACCCCTCCATACAAAAAAAAAAGAGAGAGAAAAGATGAAAAGAAAAAAAATGCAAAAATTGAGAACTAAAATTGTGAAAGTTGCAAAAGAAATGGGGTGTCCGGTATCCCATGAAAAGTGAATAATGGGGTGAATTTTGAGCATGAATGAGAATGATGAAGAAAAAGAAAGGAAGTGATGTTCATACAACATTTCATAAGGATAGCAACCACTAAGCCTAAATGACCATACCATTGCACCCAGCCCCGTTACAAGCCTTAAAAAGACCTTTTTGATCTTGAGTGAGCTTAAACAAATGTTGGTTGGAAAATAAGGGCAAACCTATAGGTAAAGTCATGCATGTGTTCACCTTTGTGAGTATGAGAGTTGCATGTGATTTCGGAACTATAAAGAGTTGAACCATTGTGTGTGAATATGGAATCATTCTTTGTGTGATGGCATTTGAGTACCTTTGTTGAGCTTGAACTTGCATTTGAAACAAGTACTGTGAACTTAAGAATCTTTGGTAATGGTGAGTCACAACTTGAATCTTTGAGTGCACAATTGATCCTTGCATGAGTAAGTTGAGTCTTGTTGTGTGCATTCATCATTGAGTCTTGTGTAGCACTATTTGAGACATCCTTTTTGAACTACTGAACTTGAGTTTTACTTTAGGACAAGCAAAAGTTTAAGTTGGGAGTGTTGATGAGTTCGAGATTTGGACTCATTTAGGGCTTTATTTACAATGATTTATTGTCCTCAAATGCTTATTTTGTGCCAATAACTGATGTAAAATCCTTGATTTCCAGGTATATGGATCGAGGAACAAAGCATGGACACTAATTTGCAAAATGGAACGAAGCGAGCTGAAAAATTGAAGAATAGAAAGCCTGGTGATCGCCAAGTCTACTTGGCAAGTCGCCAAATGGATATGTGACCACCTAAAGTTCCAGTGTGCCAAGCCTTGGAGGAGAAAATCAAGTTGGCGAGAGAAAGGAGCAGTCGGCGGATCGTCGAGTGGTTCCGCAGTGCAGTGTTGGATCACCCAAAGTTACAGACCTTGAGGATGCAGAAGGGCGATGGAATTGACCAAAGGGCGGATCGCCGACTGGAATGTGAACCCGACTTATTGCGCCGAATGGCTCTTCGCATCACATTTGTGGCGACTATATATATATTTTTAAACATTTAGTTTAGTATTGAAGCTTTCATTATATCGAATTTTATATTGAATCTTGAGTATTGAGACAAGTTTTCTCTATTTTTTCCTAAGCCTTGAAGAATTGAAGTTTTTCACTTTTGAGAAATTTAAAGTGGGTCTTTGAGATTCTTCGAATTGGGCCATTGTAAGAACGAAATCAATCTTACCCAGTGATGGAAACTCAATTTGGTAACGATTTTTATCTTTTTATGATGACTAGATATATCCCCAATTCTTGGGGTGTGATTACGTGCTTATGGGATGATTTAGTTTATGGGTATTGCTAATTGTTAGTTTAAATGTTGTTTAGAAGTGAGTTCAATCATTAATTGTGGTTTAACTTAAGAATTGTAGTTGCAAATGCAGTTCTACCCTTGTATTTTTGGCTTGCTCGAGACAGAGGTTTTAAAAAATAAGATTATTGATTGATGCTCACTGGGTATTGGGTTGATATGAGTTCAGCTCGGAGAGTGAATCCTAAACCCAGTTCCAGACATTCAACTCTAGAGAGTGAATGGACTAAGGTGTGGGCGTCTTATTTTGCTTGCTTGTTGATGTTCGAGAGAAATCGACTGGATTCAGGGTAAATTTTACCTCCTCTATAGTCTAGCTTACTTACTAATATCTAGCTATTTTCTAATAGTTGCAATTACCCATTTGCCTATATCAGCCTATAATCGAATCACATCCCAAGAACCCGTCTCATTATCGTTATTTCGTATTGTTTTCCGTTGTTGTAGTTGATAATTAAAACCAAAACCCCCTTATTTGACATTCGTGTCATCCCCTGATTTGAATTATGTTTTTATTCGATAATGTCAATTCTTTTGGCTGATTTGACCATGTTCACACTTCACTATTGAATCTTAAACATGTACCGCTCCCTGTGGGATTCGACCCCAACTCATTTAGTTAGGTTATATACTGATTAATGATCGTTGACGCTTAGAATTGGATGAAGTGTCTTTGAAACATTATTAATCACGCGCGTGCGCGCGCGTTTAATTAGATATTAATAACCTAGTAATTTAAATCAGTTAATATTTTTTTTATTAAATCATTGAAAGAAGAAAATAGTAAAGAAAAGAAAACAACAATAAAACTAGTAGGAAAAAGATCAATAAGGTTAAAGAAAAGAAAAAGAAAACAAAAGGAGAGGGAAAAATAGAACATGCAAATAAATAAAAGAAAAAAAGAAAATAATAATATAAAAAGGGGAAATGTAACATGCAAAAAAGAAAGATAAAAGAATAAAAAATAAAAAATAAATATAAAAGTGAAAATCTTACTTAAAAATATTCTTAATCCCTTTAGAATTTCTTCCTAAAACTAATCCCAAATCCCATAAAACCTTGTCTCCTATTTTAAATCCAACTCAAAAAAAGTAATCATAAAATTACCCAAACTCTAAAAATCTAATCCTACATAAATACTAATTCCTATCAACTAGATGCCTACATATAATCTACCCACAACACAAAAAAAAAAAATCATCATAATCACTCATCATCACTCATCAAAGAATCAACACGAGAATACACGTACAAACAAGAAAAATAGGTCTCCTTTTATCTACATTTTTTTAAAAGAATTGAGTTTGATAATTAGGGAGATCAAGTTTGGGTTTCTGTTCGAGTTTTGAGTTTGTGGTTCTTGATTCAAAAAAATATTTACGTAAGTTGAAGATTCAAATTTCTAAAGGTCCATCTCTTGACTTTACTCTATTTCATTTGAACAAATTAGCGTGCTTATACATAATCTCTTTTTTTTTATATAGTATAGGATATATGATGTTGTTTTCATGCTAATCTAGTAATTTTTGTGCGTTCGTGAATTTAAAATAAACAACTCAACTATACTAGAATGTGTTTTTAAAAATAAATAAAAAGGTGATAAGAATATGTAGATAAATTAATTTTTCATATTCAAGAAGACCCATCCATGTTTATATTTAAATAAATTCAAGGTTTGATTTGTTTTAAAAAAATTAACTTACATTTTCTTTGCTTCATAAGCTTAGCAAAAAATTAATATGTTTAATTTAACGAGTACACGTTATTTTTTTTAAGAATAAGATTGATATTTTCATTTAATTTAGTTTTTTGATTTTAAAATAAAATAAAATTGTTAGTTACACTTTTAATTATGCGTCTTGATTGACTATGTCAAAATTGAGGTCGCAATATTGCGTCTTGGGTAATATTAATGAAAGTTCAACAAAAATAAAGTGAATCATAGACATAATCAATAACACAATTTATTCAAAAAATTAGTTCAAGTCAAGTATAAGTTAATAAAGTGACCGTGCTAGAACCATGGGATTCGAGGTATGCCTAATACCTTCCCCTCGGTCAACATAATTTCTTATCCAAATTTCTAGTTCGTAGACCATTTATTAATAGAGTCAAAACTTTCTTTTGATTAGGGGTTTCAATAAGGTGACTTGGAACACCAAAAATCAATTCCAAGTGGTGACTCTGTAAATAAATAATCCCTTATCAAACGTCACTTTAATTGGAAAAAACCTTTTTTTCAAACCCTACAAGTGTGGCAAAAACAAGGGGTGTGACAGTAGTATTGAGCACCGATTTGGAGTAAGAGTTCAGATAACTCAAACTCCATAACCTACACCGCCAATGTAGATAGGATCATACCGCAAGACTGGCGACTCCTCATCTGCCTCAAGAAGGCTTTTAGTAGATACAGCAGTTCAGTTGCGTCCTATACTCCGACAAGGTATAGGGCAGCTCTAACAACATGGGTAAGAAGTTGTATCATCACGAGGCTCATATTGATGGTTGTTGGTTAGAGAAACTCCCAGTAAAGTAAAGTAAATTATATTTTTATTTATATATATTTTAGTTCAGTATTTACAATTATTACATCCATACAGAAAGAGTTCAAAGAATTCTCATCATGATTAATATTATACTTCAGTTGAGTTTTCTTCAGTCTTTCAGTTCAGTTATTTATTTCTTTAGCCCTATTACATACTCATACATTCAATGTACTGATGTCATTTGACCTTCATCTTTTCATGATGAAGATTTAGGTACTTAGGATCATCAATAGGCATTTTGTTGAGATCACATCAACTGCTCGTCAGTTTTTGGTGAGGCCTCCTTGTTCTGGTAGGACTCCAATTTTATGATTTGCTAGTAGTAGATTTTTGAGGTGTCCTGGGTCTTGTCCTGACACCTATTGATGCAATCCAAATTTCCTCAAGGCCATTCACTCAAAGCCAAGTTTGGGAACTTCAAAGTATGGAAGGATTGTTAACAAAGATGGAGGCTCTTGAGCTTGAGTTGATGACAAATAAGGGATACCATGCCTTGAATAGAAACATACACGCATGAAAAGAGCTCCAAATTGAGTAATACCATGTTTGGATGATAGCTTGGAGTGTGGGAGGTCTAACGAAGCAAGGAAGAGCAATTGAAGAAGCTGCCTCATTCGGCGAGCTGGAGGTCACTTCGGCGACTGGCCTAATGGCTTAGTCGAGGTCTCCAAGCTCACCTAAAGTTCCCGCGAGCTACTGAGAAGTTGCCACATTTGACGAGCTGGAGGTCACTTCAACGACCTATCGAGTCCCTTAGGCGAGCACGATCCAGCTCGCCCTTTATACTTTTTGGGCCTCTTATGTAATAATAGTCTAAAACTATAAATAGCTAGTTTGGGTCTTCTTTTTAGGTAGACTTTTTGTATATGAATGATTGATGAATTGGATCTCCTTTGAGAGACTTGAGATCTTGGTGAAGCTTTTATTGAACGTTGTTTAGAAACGGGGGTTGCTTGGAGATTCAATTTCCTTGAGGTCTTCGTAAGAGATTTGGTGTTTGATTCTAATTAATCTATTGATGTCTTTAGGTTTAATATACCTTTAGGTTGCTTTTAATTTCCTTTTCTTGTGTCAATCTATTTATCTTGATTAGGTTCCTGTTTAGGGATTGTAATTGGAGGTTTTAGGATTTAATATACCCTTTAGTTGCCAATTTTTCCTTCTCTTGTATCCCTTCTTCTATCTTTCTTTCTTGTCTTTAATTTACACATTTCTATCCGTAATTAATGGTGAGAATTACATCATTTGGCATTAGAGTTGAGCTTAGATTCATTCCTATGATTCTAGTCTTGAGTTTGTTACTACAAAAAAAAAGTCCAAAATTATTTTTCAAGAAAACCCCAAAAATATTTTGTTGATTTTAGTCTTTTTTGAAGTTTTTAAGACTAGATTAGTATTCCCTAGTCTTATTTGAGTCTAAATTTGAGATTTGGTGAAGTTTGGGGCTCTATTGAAGAATCCACCATCGTTGACTGAAGAAGCTTGAAGAACATCAAGTGGGTTTTTAGATTTAGGTGAAATTGGAAGCTCTTGGGTGTTGAGGTTTGATCTCAATATCCTTAGGAGTTTTGATCAGAAATTTGGGTGAAAACGAAGTAGAAATCCATTGGGTTTGAAAATTGGGTGTTCTTCATGTTCATGGTGTTCTTTATGACTTGAATAAAGAAGGAAATGGGTTCTGAAAGCTAATGAATTTGGCAAGGAATTGAAAGATAAAATGTATTGGGGTTTGTTTCCTACATCAAAGGGAACCTATATCTCAAATTTCATGAAATTCCGAGCTAAAACTATTGAGGATTTTATTTTGGGTCTTCATCTTGTTCATTGTGTTCTTGAGGAATATTCAAATCTTCAAGAAGAAGGAATCTACAAAAAAAAAGGTGTTTGATCCAAAAGGAAGAGGAAAGAGAAAGTGGATAAGTATTGGTACAAAAGGGAATTTATCAAAAGGGGTAAGGAATAAAGGAAGGAGTACAGGGGGACCACAAAAGCACAAAATTATGAGGTCTTTAGGTGCATATGCTGGTCCATTCGGTGAGCCCGACTTTGCTCGCCAAAGTCCACTTGGCGATTCGCCGAATTGACACATAGATCGCCGAATTTCCCAAACTTGCTGTAAAGTTTGGCGAGCTGAGCTTCAAGTTGGCGATCTGAACTTCAACTTTGGCGAAGAAAACAGTGAATTTGGTATCTCGAAACTCATTTTATGCCCCTAATCTTAGGTTTTAATTCCTTAGTGTCCTTTTCTTGATTCTCAATCATTCTCAAGATTCCTAAACTAATTTTCAACTCGTAATTGATCTACTTTTTTATTATTGGTTCTTGAATTCTCTTCTTTGTTAGTGACACTTCTTTCTGTGCTTCTATTTGTTTTACTTCGTAATTAAATTTTTTATTCAAGTCAATTTTGTTTTAATCGAGTCGTCCGTCCTTCTTGAAACAAGAATCCTTTCCCACCAAGAGCTTAATTGACACTTGTGTACCACTGGATTGAAGCAAGGTTCAATATTAGCCAAGCCAATCTATGAGGTATTCAAAGATGAGAAAATGCGAGTGTTGGTGAGGAGCTTTTACTACTAACCTTGTTTACTCATTTTGTAGGTACAAAGAAGTTATAAGGAAGCATGTCATCAATAGCCTCAGACCCATGTGACTATGATATGGGAGACTATGATTGTAGTGATGGAGTCTATGGAAGTGAGGATGATGGTGATTATGGAGGTTATGATGATGGACATGATCAATAGCCGAATGGGAATGAGAGCTACTATTCCAGAGGAGAATATGAGAAAAATCGAGATCATAGATCTTATGGTGAAGATGGAGAGGATGAAGAACCTTGTGATGGTTCCTATGATAATGATGGAGCATGTGAGAGATCTTACTCCCACTTCGAGAGTGAAGATGGTTCCTATGATGGTGATGGAACATATTACACTTCCCACTCCAAGGATGAAGGTGAGGTGAGTTATAATACTCTCTTATATAAGAATTATGAGGCGCATGTTCCTAAGGCTTGTGAAGATTCATATTCTTTGTCTTGTGGTAATCCTTGCCCTAGTCGAAGCGGTGTGTATGGTTACACTAGTTCAAGTCAAAATCATCCGATAGGAAGAAGAGAGTGTGCATCTCTAATGTCTAAGGATACTACATCCTACAATTCTCATTTTAATGCACACTTGTAGAGATTGTCATGACCCAAATTAGGTATGTGACCGGCGCTAAGGGAAAGAATCCCAAAGCAAGCCTTAATATAAATCTATAGAAAATTGGGAAGAGTTTCCTTTGTTTTTGGGCCTTTCCAATTCTTTCCTGTCTTAGAATTCAATAATACAACAAATAACATCTCTAACTCACGACCCAATATCCATCAACAATTCAATCGCCACACAATTATACCAATTCTTCTCCAATTATTAAAAGAAGTTTAAAACTAGTCACTTGATTACAATATGAAGGAATAATCATGGATTTAATAAAGGACTGACAAATGGAGCGACTCTAAGAGTTTAAAAAAACATAGCAAATCGATAAATCCCTTGCCACGCGAAGCAATGCGGGGTTCAACAGATGCTACCAAATTACTCTCTAGTTAATGAAATCCTCGTCAATATCACCTAAGTTCTCTTTAAGAACATTTAGCGAGGAGTGAGATGCTAGCTCAGTGAGTAATAATACTCAACCCGAACGATTTTAATGAGGGACAAGTCAGAAAACATGCTAGTATGAAAATCAAATGGTAAAATCAATACCTTTTTTAGAAACCGTAACAATATTCAATCTTATTTGCCTCATGTAAGAGAAATCAATGTAAACACTTAGTAGTAAACTCAGAAAACACTTTCATATCAAATCTTATATTTGTGAGGTTTCCAAATGATTAATCATGTAATCAGTGTGAACTTCTCTTTAAGAAGTAACCAAAAACAGTTAACTCCTCATAAAGGAGTTAAATATTCATATCAGTAGATCCCTTCTCGAAGGATATTAATAACGGTATGCTAGTTCTACCTTCCCACTAGCAAGGGCTTTATCGATAATCTGTAACTACAAGGTGCACCAAGTCTAACAAACCCCTCGTTAGCTACCGGATTCATCAAGGTCTACTCCCATTTATACTTTTCATGTAATCAATAGAAGCATTTAAAAATTAAACAGAACATTTAAATCTTATCAAATCATATTATTTCAAATTTTAACAATCACATGTCAAAATATCATTTCTTAAATAAGTGTAAAACCCTTTCAATAACGGTAATCATATCTTCTAAAAGTGAGATCATCTCAAATAATCTTTTCGGTATCATATCAAGTAAAAGACTCGTCCCACATGCAAGTTCAAAACATTCGGTAACACATTTACTTTATTAAACCATGTAAAAATCATGAAATTTGTGAAATACAAATTGTGGTAAGATTACTACTCAAAGTACTCCTGTCGAATTACCAAACTTGTCACCTCAAGTAATCCGTATGACTTCCTTCGATCAATCTAAAATTCACATAATATCGATCTCATATTAGTTTCTATGTTTAAGCTAATTTGATAACTATTTTAAATATCCAACTCTCGGGTTTAAGTTTTAACTCTCATTATGTCAAACTATCTTATTCACCAACCTTTTCATCCTTCAATTTAAGCAACACGAAGTTAAAATTCTAAATATCTCCATCTTGTTGTAGTTCAAGCAATTCCTCTGACTATCCACAACTCTTAACAGCAATCTAGCTTTAACATCAAAATGTAACTCTTACTATTGAACTAGGAGTATACTTGATAGTAGCTATATAAAATATGCTTATATACAGAAATATTATCATACCAACAATTATCTAAATTTGTGCTTTAAACAACCAAAAATAGTTTTACTGTCCTACCCCTTTTCTTTGTTGTATGTTGAAGTACAACAATTTACATTCCAACTCATTGTCCTTTCTCCGTT
Source organism: Solanum acaule (assembly GCA_036250505.1). NCBI lineage: Eukaryota > Viridiplantae > Streptophyta > Magnoliopsida > Solanales > Solanaceae > Solanum > Solanum acaule. Next base: position 35,500 of record JAJOOR010001771.1, read on the forward strand.
CATGAAATTTAACAAATTCCTCTAATTCTTTAATCCATGTCTCTTTAAATCTCATCCCCAATTCAATAGTCATGGAATATACAAATTAAATCTATAAACTTGGTTAAAAACTTACCTTCCTCTCCTGCTTCTCTATTTACTTGTGAATCGAGGTCTTGAATTTTTTTCTTCGTTCATCGCTTCTTTATTGAAACGTAAGACAACAACTCTTTTTTTTTCTTTGAGATGGATGACTTCAGCCTTTTTTTTTTCTCTAAAGCTGAAAGGTAATTGCCCTTCCTTTTCACGTACAAGATGGGCTAAGCCCATTGACTTTGAATTTTCCTCTTCTTCTTTTTTAAAGCCAATTTCTTATCTATCCCTTTTATAAAACTAAAGATAGATATGCCCTTAATTAATTATAAGGTATTAGATTCTCTCCATCTTAAGAAATTCGGTCCCCGAATTTAAACGAGTGCATACCTGTGGATGGAAGTAATTGAGGACCTTTGACTCGCATGTCATTTTCCAACTTTCAAGTAGCTTCTTCAATAGTTTTATTTTGATATAAGACTTTTACAGATAAATTTTGGTTGTTACCCTTTCACTTGTTTTTCAATAATAGCCACTAGTTTCTCTGCATATGTCAATAATAGCCACTGGTGCTTCAAGCACACGAGAAGAGGTTAATATACATTTTCTTAGCAGACATGACATACTGGACGAGTAAAATACATCACAAAAAGGAAGTCCTAAATGATACGACACCACTCTCTCACCTAGTCAAGAAATTTTATATGGTCTTTCAAATTTTGAGCTCAAATTTTCTCCTCTTCTTCTTCTTCTTCTTCTTCTTCTTCTTCTTCTTCTTCTTCTTCTTCTTCTTCTTCTTCTTCTTCTTCTTCTTCTTCTTTTCAAATCACTTCACGCTATTCCTTGATTGACTCTTAGGAAGATTTGTCCCCAACTATGTACTCTAAATTTCCTTTCCTCTTATATGTATAAGACTTTCACCTACTTGAATTGCGAGCAACTTTCGGCTGACTAACTTAACCTTTTCCAAGCTTTCAATACCAAGTCTGGTCCCAATACATTAATGTCTCTAACATCAGACTTTCTGATAGGAGAAAGACGTCACCTATCATAATTCTTCATATGGATCCATCTATTGCGTAAGTATGAGTTGTTGTGAAAGGCAATTTCAGCCAATGCTAGATAAGCATCTCAACTACCTCCAATTACATTAAGAACGAAAGATTTTAGCATATCCTCTAGAAATGTAGTCAGGATTTAATACAAACAGTTTTCAAAAATATGTTGTACATTGTGATTTACCGTCCAATATAAACAATAATGGAACCTCATAGAGTCAAAAATTCCATTCATGCATTTCTCTACTATATTCCTCCTTTATGTCCCGGTTTAGTCGACTTACAACTACCCATACAGTGTCATAACCTCTAGGGGTTCATGGAAAATAGATCACAAAATCCATGGTAACGCATTCATATTCACTCTAAAGATCATGAGTTGTTGTATTAATCTTAAGGGTCGCTGATGCTCAACTTTAACATGTTAACTAGTCAAACAATTAGAAACAAGGATAGCAACATTTTTTTTCTCCTACCAATATAATTCTTTAAGGAAATATTACTTCTTAGTGATCCCGAACCTATAGTGTAGTTAGAGTTATGGCTTCCTTAAGAATAATCTGCCTTAAACCATCTATGTTAAAGGGAAATAACATAACAATCAAAAGTCGTATCCTTGTCTTTACCTTCTAGAATCTCATTTCGATATTCATAAAACTTCTCATCCTCGTATTAGTTGGCATTGATGTGTGTTACCAAAAAAGACTTGAGTTGAACATAAGCAAACAGTGTCTCTGAGTTTCACACACTAATTTGATACTTGTATCCCTGAGTATGTACAAATTCTAGGCTAAAATTCCTTTCACATGAGCTATATTCCCTTATATAAGTAGCCATACTTAGGCAATTTCACCTGCATGTTTCATCATCCAGCCTTCCTGTCCTACAAAGAAGCATGTTGTTATATTATCTGGACTCTCCAAACACTTCCACTGCTTCACTAGCTAAATGTCATTTCGAGTGAGCAATATGTTCCATATAACCTATGGATTTCCTTTTCAATGCATCTATCTAAACAATTTTGTTTCCCAGATGACTTTGAATAGAAAATTTGACATAGACATAGAGTAGTTTTGTCCATCTGTGTAAATGGAAGGATCAAATCCTTTTTTTTGGAACACATATTTCAGGTGCTTGCAATTTGTATAATTCACATTGGATTCATTGTATAAGATTGCTTCCGAACATTAGCGCAAATACCATTGTAACCACCTTCAAATTATGAGAGGGCGGTTCTGCGCATGCTTATCCAGATATCTCAAAGTATAACTTTCACAAAATCTTTCTTAATGAGAACACATCATAATCCCACCCTCGAAACATCACAGAGCATCATGAATCCTCCAAAACTTGACTGGAAGGATAACACTGTTGTGGTGATCAAAAATATTTTGAGATTCTAAAAGCATCTATTAATATTGCTCTGTTTACATAAATTTCACTTTTTTTTGTAGCTGGTAATTAAGTGGAGTTGTAATTTCTAGAGAAGTGTTATTCCAAAGAAACTATGCACAAAATGCTTGTATTAGCCTGTCAAAATCAAGAAGTTGATATTCTCTGTAAGAGTAGTGGGCTTGTATAATTTCTGACCTACTTTTTCCAACTTAGGTGTCGCCGAAATCCCATCATTAGATACAACACCCGAGCAATGCTATTGAGTCTAGTCAGAATTGTACTTAGCATTTACATAGTGTCGATGTCTCACAATGTAACCAATTTCTCCTCATCTTCATGTTCTTCTCGACTATGAGAGTATACAAAAATATCATCTGCAAAGACTATAAATAATCTGTACAAAATGTCTTGAACACCCTATTTATTAAGTCCACAAATGCACATTGAACATTAACTAGACCGAAATATATCACAGGGAACTCATAATATTTGCACTTAAATTTGGAGGTGGTCTTAGAAATATCATCTTTCTTTGATTGTAAGTTGATAATAACCCAAAGTGAGGATTGATTTTCCGACAAGAGGATGACTCATTGTAACCAATCATGTATGAAAACTATTCCAAACAACAAGGATTTATTATGTCGTTACTTTGTTCAAAAGTATGTAGTCGAAGCACACCATAGTGATACCTTCAATCTAGTGAAACTTTATTTAATATGACCTACAATTTTTTACTCATCTCTTCTGAACTCCTTTGGTGTCATACGATATAGAGGCATCAAAAGGGTTGCAGTTCACACTCCAAGTCAATAGAAAAATCTATTCAGCGTCCACAAAAATACATCTTTAAATTATGTCACTACCATTACCATTTCTAAATTAGACTAGATATCTCCTTCCTCATGCCCTTTAGTAAATGTTGAACCCTCATCATGGTATAACATCACTAATTTCTAGAGCCTGAGATTTCCTTCTCTTTTTTTTTCCAGTTTCAACCTAGCATGAATCCATGGTTGCTCTTTTTATAACTTTACATGTTTTTCAAAATGTGCTAAGGAATGTCAAAAACCTCAAAGTAGGTAAAGCATTTGTGTGCGAGGTTACAACACAGTCTAAGAGGCTAACCATCCTTTCAAAAATTTCTAAACCTTCAAAAAACTTTGTTAGATAATAAATAGGGAGCATATTTAGCCAATTCAATAATCCAGAGTCATATATTAGTTCCAACCATCATTTTGAACAAATTCCTTATCAAGTTACTCTTTTTCAACTGTCTAGAAAGAAACAATCCATAATAAATTAGTGAATCTCCTCGAGTCGTTGGTGTTACCCTATGGGTATTTCGAACAATACAATATTATACCATGAATTTTGTCATGTTCATTGTTTGTACGCTGCCAGATCTACAATACACTTGTTGGAACATGCTAAAACTCGTAAAGCTTTAAGTATTTCACCCAAGAATCTTTACCAAAAACCTTTAAGGATCTTTGAGTTGCTAGAACCTGGGAAGTTTCATCTTTAGAAACTCTCAAGCCTACATTTTTATTTTCTTTGTGAAACAAATCTTAATATTTGTAATTGCCTGGAGCTAGTCTTGGGCCCTATTTTGTGGCCTGACTCCATTATTATCTTTGGATCAGTATGGAAGGTTAAGTGTCTCAATGATAACACTCTCATGTTGCTAAAGTGCAAAGTAGTACTCTTTTCAGAGAAAGATATATTGCCTATTATATGGGTGCACGAAAATTCCTCACAATGACATAAGCACCTCTTTCTTAGCTTTTCCAACCACTTTTGTTTGTTTCCCATTAATTGGGAAAGATGGGTGTTTACAAAGGTGACCCTTGATTTCTCCGAACCTTTGGACTATTATTGTTATTAGGCAACTAAGTTCAAGACATGTGTTGAAAAGATAAACAATGTTAGATTCATCTAGTTGACTCTAAAAATCGCACACACAATACGAAGTAAGAAAGAAAGACAGACACATCCTATCACACCCTCGCAGAATCACGATTATAGAAATGGCTGGCAACATAACAATAATTGAGATTCTACTACTAACGTGTGCTCCATAAGTCACAGCAACAACTTAGGCTCTGATACCAACTTTGTCACGACCCAAATTAGGTCTGTGACTGGCGCTAAGGGGAAAGAATCCCCAAGAAGGCCTTAATATAAATATATAGAAAATCGGGCAGAGTTTACTTTGTTTTTGGGCCTTTCCAATTCTTTCATGTCTTAGAATTCAGCAATACAACTAATAACATCTCTAACTCACGACCCAATATCCATCAACAATTCAATCGCCACACAATTATAACAATTCTTCTCCAATTACGAAAAGAAGTTTAAAACTAGTCACTTGACTACAATACGAAGGAATGATCGTGACTTTAATAAATGACTGACAAATGGAGCGACTCTAACAGTTTAATAAAAACTTAGCAAATTGATAAATCTTTTGCCACGCAAAGCAATGTGGGGCTCACCAAATGCTACCAAATCACTCTTTAGTTAATGAAATCCTCGTCAATATCACCAGAGTTATATGTAAGAACATTTAGCGAGGAGTGAGACGCTAGCTCAACGAGTAATATCACTTAACCCCAAACATTTTAATAAGGGACAAGTCAGAAAACATGCTAGTATGAAAATCAAATGGTAAAATCAATACTTTTTTCAAAAACGATAACAATATTCAATCTTATTTGCCTCATGTAAGCAAAATAAATGTCAACACTTAGTTGTACACTTAGAAAAACACTTTCATATCAAATCTTATATTTGGGAGGTTTCCCAAAATGAATCATGTAATCAGTGTGGCATTCTCTTTAAGAAGTAACCAATAACAGTGAACTCATCATAAAGGAGTTAAATATTCATATCATCAGTAGATCCCTATTCGAGGGATATCGATAACGGTATGCTAATTCTACCTTCCTACTAGCAAGGGCTTAATGGGTAATCTGTAACTACAAGGTGCACCAGGTCTAACGAACCCGTCATTAGCTATAAGGTTCATCAAGGTCTACTCGTATTTATACTTTTCTTGTAATCAATAGAACCGTTTAAAGATTGAACAGAACTTTTAAATATTATCAAATCATATTATTTCAAAGTTTAAGAATCACATGTCAAAATACCATTTCTCAAATAAGTGTAAAACCCTTTCAATAACGGTAATCATATCTTCTAAAAAAGAGATCATCTCAAATAATCTTTTCGGTATGATATCAAGTAAAAGACTCATCCCACATGCAAGTTCCAAGCATTCGGTAAAACATTTACTTTACAAACCATGTAAAAATCATGAAATTTGTGAAATACAAATTGTGGTAAGATTACTACACACAGTACTCCTGTCGAATTACCAAACTTTTCACCTCAAGCAATCCTTATGACTTCCTTCGATCAATCTAAAATTCTCAAAATATCAATCTCGTGTTAGTTTCTATGTTTAAGCTAATTTGATAACTATTTTAAATATCCAACTCTCTGGTTTAAGTTTTGACTCTCATTATGTCAAACTTTCTTATTCACCAACTTATTCGTCCTTCAATTTAAGCAACAACATGTTAAAATTCTAAATATCTCCATCTTGTTGTAGCTCAAGCAATTCCTCTGGTTGTCCAATACTGTTAACAACAATCTAGCTTTAACATCACAATGTAACTCTTATTGTTGAACTAGGAGTATACCTGACAGTAGCAATATAAAATATTTTTATATCCAGAAATATGCGCATACCAAAAATTATCTACATTTATGCTTTAAACAACAAAAAATAGCTTTACAGTTCTACCTCTTTTCTCTGTTGTATGTTGAAGTACAACAATTTACATCCCAACTCATTGTCCTCTCTCTGTTCATCAAATTTAACAAATTCCTCTAATTCTTGAATCCATGTTTCTTTAAATCTCAACCCCAATTCTATAGCCATGGAATATATAGATCAAATCTTAAACTCGGTTAAAAACTTACCTTCCTCTTTTGCTTCTCTATTTACTTGTGAATCGAGGTCTTGAATTTTTTTGTTTGTTCATCTCTTCTTTATTGAAACGTAAGACAACAAGTCTTATGTTTTTTCCTTCAGATGGCTGACTTCAGCCTTTTTTTTCTAAAACTGCTAAGGTAATTGCCCTTCCTTTTCACGTACAAGATGGGCTAAGCCAATTGACTTTGAATTTTCCTCTTCTTCTTTTTTAAAGCCAATAGCTTATCTATCCCTTTTATAAAACTAAAGACAGATATACCCTTAATTAATTATAAGGGGTAACAAGGATATAGGAACCAAGGCAGATATAGGGGATGTGTTAGGGGTCTCTGTACGAAAAGGGTTAGTCTTCCTATTTTTAAAGGAAAGTGTGATCCCGAGGTACATCTTGATTGGGAGTGGAAATGTGAGTGGAATTTCCAAAACCATGATTTGGAAGACATTGAGAAATCCATGTATGCCCTTGAACACTTTAAAGGGCTTGCATTGAGTTGGTGGAAACATGCAGGATGGCTTCGAGAACTCAATGGAAATGTCAACCCTTTAACATGGGAAGAATCGAAAGGGCTTATGAGGTTCAAGTATGTGCCAAAGGGGTACTCAAATCTTTATCATGTTGACCCGAGGAGTCAAGTTCTTAGAATAAATGCTGACATTTGTGGAGCTTTGGGGTTTGATCATGTCCTCGATGATTGATGCAATCTAAACTACATCACTCCATCTACGGTACCCTACTTGAGACAACCCCGAATATCAAGGCGATATCCATACACCATGGAGGGATGTAAGGTTACTGAAGTTGTAAAGGTCTCTTTCACACGTGGTGAATACTATGAGAAGGTTTGGTGTGATGTAATACCCATGGACTATTTTCACTTGTGTTTTGGAGCCAATTGGTTTAACAAACATAGGGTTCCAAACGAGCAAAAATGGTCCAAGTATATTATGGATCAATTGGGAACACATCTATTTCCTCCTCCTAAGGTGCAAAATGAGAGACAAAAGATTGAGAGAAGTAAGGAAGAGCAAGGAGGCAACCTTAGACCAGAAAAAGGAGAGGATTAGTGGAGTGAAGTGAAGGGGTTTCCACAATCTCAATCTAACCCTTTTGTTTATCCTTCACTTTGTAAGGGTTCTTATGTAGGTACAAGAATGATGAATGGAGGAACACGAGTTCCCAACAAAGAGCCTACCATTGAAGGTATGATGGATGCACTTTTGGGGGTGTCCCAACATTCCTAAGAGACTGTCATTTCAAGGTAAAGAAGATCTTTCTTGCGAGCGTCAAGGTACAATAGCTAAGCTTAACACTTTTACAATTGCAAATGAACAAAGTGTAAGTGATAGATTTTCTTTAGGTGAACCTAATGTTTCTTTACCATGTGTTGATAATGTACATGTTGAGAGTGTGGATACACTAGTTGATCCTATTGATGACCGAATTGATTCTTCTAGTAAGATCGATTTGTGTCCACCTAGTGTTGACACCGGTGCATTGAGGCATAGTTCATTATCATGTGATAATTGTGTTGATCAACTTGCATTTGAGTGTAGTTCACTAATTGAGGAATCTTGTGATGTGATTAAGGAACCTCAATTTGGTGATACTGATGATAATGTTGATCATTTGAATAGGAGTGACTCTTTGAGTGTATCTTTTGTTAAAGACCCTATTACTTGTTTTGATCATAGAGATCATGTGCTTTACAATGCTTCGAAAAATGATATGTGTCTTTTTGAGGGTGAACTTGCATGTTTTAATTCTCCCCTGGTGGTTGATCATTCCCTCTTTAAGTACAATATCTTTTTTTGAAGATGATGAAATCACTCCTAGTGACGTGCCTAGCGGTGTGAATAATGAGAGTAGTGTAGTTCTTGATAGCTACTTTTTATAGTAACCCACTATGGTGTGAAGATTTTCCTCCCAAAGATGGAAATCTCTCCTTGGAAGATGAGAGTACACTTGTAGGTAAGGATTATGATGAGAAGGAAGGTGGTATTTGTTTTTCCATTTCCTCTTCTTCTTGGTGTGTTCCAATTCTAATGGTATGACCAATGATTTTGAGCCTATTAGTAGTCATACATATGAAACCCCTTAAATGAAATTGTTTTGCGAGACACGCTTCTCTATTATCTATTTGAATATGATGATACTCGTGCTTGTGTGGGTAGCATATTTTATGTTAATAGTAGTATGAATAGGGCAAATGGGATTCTCCTTGACTCGATTCTATGTATTTCCTTCCCATTTGACCTCAGTGTTGGTCTAAATTGTGATGAGTATGGTAGTAACCCTTTCTTTCATATGATTCTTACATGGTGTTATTTCTTGATCTTATGTGCTTGAATGAGGTATGTTTGCCAATTTGTGTGGGAAATACTTTTGTACTTGACCCCGCTCATGAATTGGGAATAATTACATTCTTGAAGTTAGCTAGTGCATTGGGTGGAGTCTTAACTTGGGTTAACATTGTTTATGACTTTGCACTTTGGTATGTGGATGTTCATGTGCTACTTGACTTAAAAGGGGAATTGTGCTTGTTGAAATATGAAACCAATGAAGGTTTACATGTGTGGTTGCCTAAGTGTAATGGTTCCTTCGCTTTACCCCTTTGCCAAAGTCTCTTAAGTAGCAAAGTATATCTTGTTTTGATTGGTCACAGACCCTTCGTTGATCATTTTGATGATTGGTTATATGATAAGTTTATGTATCCTTGGCATGGTGATACAATAGTTATTGCTAATGCTAACCCTCATGCCATGAGGATCTTGTTGTAATTTGTTTTCCCTATGGTTTTGCAAGGTTTGGATTCGAGGAAGAGTCCTTTTCAAGAAGCGGAGAATGATGCAATCCATATTGCCTCAAGGCAATTCACTAAAAGCCAAGTTTGGGAACTTCAAAGTATGGAAGGATTGTTCACAAAGATGGAGGTTCTTGAGCTAGAGTTGATGACAAAAAGGGGATTCCATGCCTTGAATATCAACATACACGCATGGAAGGAGCTCCCAATCTAGCAATACTATGTTTGGATGATAGCTTGGAGTGTGGGAGATCTAACGAAGCAAGAAAGAGCAACTGCAGAAGCTGCCTCATTCGGTGAGCTGGAGGCTACTTCGGCGACTCGACTAATGGCCTTGGCGAGGGCTACAAGCTCGCCTCAAGTTCCATGGAGATATCTAGAAGTTGCCATATTCGTCGAGTTGAAGGTCACTTCGGTGACTCACTGAGTCCCTTAGGCGAGCACGATCCAACTCGCCCTTTATCTTTTTTTAGGCCACTTTTGGGCGTCATATGTAATAATAACCTAAAACTATAATTAGCTAAAACTATAATTAGCTAGTTTGGGTCTTATTTTTAGGTAGACTTATTTGAATATGAATGATTGATGAATTGGATCTCCTTTGAGAGAGTTGAGAGCTTGGTGAAGCTTTTATTGAACTTTGTTTAAATATGGGGGTTGCTTGGAGATTCATTTTCCATGAGGTCTTTGTAAGAGATTCGGATTAATAGATTGAGGTCTTTAGGTTTAATATACCTTTAAGTTTCTTTTGATTTCCTTTTCTTGTGTCAATCTATGTATCTTGATTTCTACAAATGATGATTAGACACATAATGGCTCAATGGGTATCTAGTCTTACCTGAAATTTCTGGTCCATAGGTGGGTTTAGGAAGACCTCTATTGTGCCGTGGTGGTAGTTGTTTGACTGATGGTTTGGTTACGAAATCAAAAACATCCTAAGTTGGTGACGATTGGTTTGATCCATCAAGTTCTTGTTAGGTGAGGGATTCATGTGATATTGGACCAATTTCTTGATTTTTAGTACCTCCCAAATCCTATTCTTCAATTTCCTCATTATCAGCAATACCCAAATCTGATTCTACCAAATCTTGGTTATGTCCCATTTCTTGATGTTCATCACCACATAAACTCCGTTCATCTACAACCTGGTTACTAGGAGCATAAAGTATTATTTTTTATGATTTAGAGACAAAATATCATTGAGGTCTTCCCCCATGGAGTTTTGTTTCATTAGCAAAATACCGACTGTTCATGAAAAACAACATTCATGGTAACAAACATTTATTGAGTTGGAGGATAAAAACATCAGTACCTTTTTTATAAGTAGCATATCCCAAAAAAACACAATGCAATGCACGAGGGAATATATTATCGCGTTGATGCTTATGAAGATGCAAAAATTCTACACAACCAAAAACACGAGTAGTCAAATTTTGGACTGTCGGTGCAATCACCGCTTCAGTAAGAGCTTGAGATGGTGTTCCCAAGTTAATTCTGCTAAAAGGTACTCAATTAATTAAAGATGTTGCACAAGTGAGTGTTTCTCCCCAATAATATTGTGACAGATGAGCTTCAATCAATAGAGCATGAACAACTTCTAACAAATGGAGATTTTTTCTCTTGACTACCCCATTTTTTTGGGGTGTATTAGGACAAGTAGTGTGATGAACAATTTTTTGTGCTTCCAAATATCACTAAAGTTCATAGATGGAATACTCTTCCCCATTGTCACCACATAGAATTTTTACTAGGGCATTATATTAAGTGCTAATCATTTATGAAACTTTTAAAACAACAGATTCATTTCACTTTTGAACTTCATTAAGCACACTCAAGTCATTCTAATACAATTATTTATAAAAGTAATAAACTAACGTGATCCACCTAATGCATTCACCTTGGATAAACCCAGACATTTGAATGTATAATAATAAAGGAATTGAACTTTTGTTCATTCTTGGTGAAAAAAAACATATGGTGACTCTTTGAAAGTTTAAAGACATCACAATGAAAACTATAAGCAACAAATTTTGTAAATAACTTAGGAAACAATTTCTTAAGATAGCCAAAAGAAACATATTGCAATCGTCGATGTCATAGCCAAATATCAGATTTCCTTGTTTTGTCCTCAAAACTAAAAACGTCAACAGATAATGATTAACGCAATTGATTAGAACTTTTCTACTCCAATTCCAAGTAATACAACTTTTCTAGTCTAGTACCATAATCAATTGTCTTCCTCATCGGATGTCCTTATACACACAAAAGTCAAACAAAAACATCACAACACAAGATAGAGTAGTGGTAATTTTAGAAAGTGACAAAAGATTACAATCCAATGATGGAATTACTAAGACAATCTAAATTCAAATTATTAATGAGAGGCAAGGATATTTCCCCAATGGTAGGTGTCGAAGAACCATTAGCGGTGGAGATATACTTTTGTGATGAGGGTTTCTAGAATCAAATTTCATGTGATCTGTAGATTCGAAATAAGTTTTCCATGTACCATAAGAAACAGGTGCAAATGAATTTAAAGTCTTACTATTGTTACCTCTCATTGCAACCAAGGTTCTGGATTGTCCAAAAGCATATTCCTTGAAATTTTCTTCTACAATTGCAGCAGTGGAACTCTTGGTTGTATTTCTCCTTATCATGGTTATGAATCAACTAGTATTGATATCCCACCACTTCAAAAATGATCTTTTGTGTGCCCTGCTTGATTGCAATGAGTACACTTATAGATGGACTTGTTGATACCCTTAGATCTCATTCAATTTGGTTGATTTTGACAGAACCGATTTTGATTAGATCTATATTTTGTTATCATGGATGATGCTTCAGATTTTTCAAGTTCTCCTTTCTGAGTGGCATGCCAGAAAGATTAACGACGAACCATTGAGTAACATTCTTCTACTTTTGTAACATGTTTCTTCGTCAATATTTCACCCTGAATTTGTTCAAATTCACCATCTAAACCAGCAAGAAAGATGTGCACCCATTGTCGTTGAATAGACTTGCGTAAGAAGTGACATACTTCTCATTTTTCATGATCACCTTATCACGATGATCCAACTCACTTAAAATTTTAATTAGTTCTCCATAATATGAAGAGAGAGATCTATCATATTGTTTGACAAAAAGAACCTTTTGATTGAAAGTGAAGAATTGTAGTTCATCTATTCCATTAAAGAAGGTTGTTGACAAAGCTTTCTAAATTTATTGAGTAGTAGGTAAGCGAATATATCGATTTATACTCTCAAGAAACATATACATCAAAAGCCACATATTAACCTTTGATTGTTAGTGTACCATTTCTCATATCATTCATTTTTTTAAGTAAGTGGTGGTTGTGTACTCCCACGAGTAAACAAGAATTTCTTTTTTTCAACAGCATGCATCTCTATGATTTGAGACCACATATAATAATTTGTTTCATTTAAAATAATTTCTACATTGAAAGAGCAATATTTAGATGGACTGATAATCGGGGTAGAGTCAAAAACATCTGATTTTTCCCATGGCTCTGATACCAAGTTCAAATCTTAAACATAATAGTTCTTTTGCATTAATCTGCAAGTTACAATACACGGAAAGAACTAATTGGTAGTTATTTAGCTTGGAGTTAAGGGCTTAATATAAGCTTTCTATTTTACAAAAGTTACTAGAATCAAACAATATTTTTATTTACAAAGATTATAGAATCAAATCTAAAATATCTCTACACTATTTACATATTAACAAAAATTGTGATGTTGTCATCTTCGACGAGATTGGACCATGTTACATAGGGTAAACAAGATAGGAAATCAGTGTTTGTAAAAATATATATATCAAAAACAATTTAAGTTGGTATAGTTTAGTGGCATATGTAAGACAACAGGTAAATATATTTATAAACATATTTTGAAGGAGAGAAAAAAGTACTGAGTTTAATAATCATTTGCCCAACAAGTTATCTGGATAACATTCAACTGAACAAGTGATTCAATATTTTCCCAATCACGATCAAACCTGAAAGAACAATACTCAAAATAATTTAGAATATGCATTTTTCATGACTCTTTAATTAATATTTTAGATTAGATACTATCCCATGATCTTAAAGTCAGACCTTGAAAACTATCCTGGCCTCGATTTCTTATTAACTTGCAAAGGAAGAGGTCACAAATGTTATCATACATCTTATAAATCTCTTATAAATTAAGATTAACTATATGAATCATCATTGACTACATATTAAACCTCATGGCAACTTTGCATCAACTATACTATAACTTAAAAATTGATCATGTCCCTCTAATTCAGAGCTCTTACGACTATCTTTGTGATCCACTAAACCCATATGTTTCGAAGCGGATTTCATTTCACGTTATTTATTGATGATTTACAACGGCAATTCCATCATTCATTCTAAATTAACTCATTTGTTTTTTTTTCATTCAATTAGTTTTACTTCTCTATAAAAATATGCATTTTCTCCCACTATTTCTTCAATTCTAGAACCTTAAAAATATTTCAACTTCTCCACTACACACAAAATCCCTCTCAATATGCCTATTTATATCTAGAACTCATCGAAATATTGATCCATTTGACCATAATGCTTCAGAGTACCCAAAATATTCTTTCTACTTTTTTCTTGGATGCAATATGTCATGATATCACTCGAAAAGTTAATTTAGACCATTATGAAAAAAAATGGTTATAATAGTGTAATCAATAGAAGAAAGTATCTAGTTGTCTATTTGTTTCCACTCTATGGATCTAGTAGGCAGCTGGTTACATGCATTTTGGAATGTTACGCATACATTTCTTTATTTAAAGCCTAAACCAATCAATAAAAGACTCTGATTATATAAACATTGGTGACTTATACTTTTCTTAAATTATTAACGACAATACTATATATGTCAATAAGCTAACTCTTTGAATAACAACATTAAAACAATGTGTGATTCTGATGAAAATTTATGACTACACAACAAGTCCTTGATGAATATTTACGACCCCACAACAAGTCCAAATAAATTATGCATTTATCTGCTTCTCTAATTTCTTTCGTCAACTCATATATTCCTCTCTTTTAATTACTTATAAAACATTGATGACTCTACTTATGGTGTTTGGATAATAATAATAAGAATAAATTTGTGTTTTTTCTCATACGCGAAGATGATTCAGGTGTATGTTTTCTTAATATTATCTAATAAAAGTAAGGTGTGGTCAGTAGAGTTCACGTTACTTTATTTATTTATCATATCATCATATCATATATTATTAAGGATAAACTACCTTATTAGACATACATCACTATCATATATACTAATTTTACCTCTACTTTCAAATAATTACACATATTACCTACCACTTTTTATATTTTATACCTTATACTATTGAAGATACAATCAATATTCATATCCCTTAAAACTAGAATTGATTAATTATTTTTACATTTAAACTCCAAATAAGTGTTTTAATGAAAAACAAATATCTTTCTCTCAAGGAGTATGAGTTAGTGTCAAACTTTAACTCTTCCTCTTCCCTTAATCAGTCGAAATTTATTGTGAAGAAATACTTTATTAAAGTACATGTTCTACCGCTTGTCAACACACAAATCAAATTCTTAGCCTTTGATTTTCTCACTGTCAAACCAATCCCCCATGAATCAACCATTTTTTCTCGCAAGGGGAGACCCCTGTCACGTGCAGAAACAACGAATATCGTTGTAAGCAGAGATTGCAAGCCCAATAGATGTATCAAATTCGGTATTGACGATGGTAACGATTACATACCTCATATACTATGAATCAACCAAGAAAATTTACTTCACTTCTCCCGTCGGATCTAGGCAAAGCGGGAAACACCAATAAATCAAAAGGTTGCAAACACTGCCATCGTGAGATGCCCAAACCACTGACGAACATAATCGAAAAGTTTCAATAAGCAGAGATTTACGCTTGTATTTGACACATTATTAATGTATATGATACATTATTGAGATACGATTATATGTATCTAGTTTTTATCAGTGTATCTTAAAAAGTGTGTATGTATCTAATGAATATATTGGAGATTTACGCATGTATTTGACCCAATTTGTTCTTGTATGATACTCATGTATCTAAGTGTTTAGTTTGTTGGATACATTATATATTCATAATAGATACATCAAAATAATGAATTTATTATTTTAAGAGTAATAAAATGAAATTAATCAAATTACATGACCAAGATATACATGTTTGTGTCTCTAATTAATAATATTAATGAATTTGTTATTTAATAGAACAATAAAATAAAATTAATTAAACATAGATACACTCATTAATTTCCGCCTTATTTTAAGAAATTTAATTAATTTAAATTTCCAGAATTAATTATCCATGTATTTTTAAAATCCTCAATTAGACCTCTAATTAAGGAAATCACTAACAACCAATTAATTTAAGTAAATAAAATATGTATCTCAATTTTAAAATTTCGGCAGATACATGTATCTCGTGCATTCAAACTCATGTATCTCAAACATGAATTATGGCAGAGGAAGTAATTTTTGAAACTATCAGGAATCTTAGCTATTAGAACCTAAACTAGTGGGATTTATGTAGTTTGCCCTATTATTAAAGGTAGGAAGCTCTAAAGTGAAAAGTTAGATTACCATCTTACCCTTATACTAAATTCAAATATTATTTAAATATTTAATTAATTAAATAGTAATAGTAAAAAATTTATAACGTTTTGAGGTGGTATACATGTGAGTAAATTAAATAGAAAATTAAAAAATAATAATTATCCCTTTAAATAGATATATGTCACACCCCAAGCCTACATCTTGGGAGTAACTAGCACTCGAGAACCATTGTTGGTTCCCAAACGAACCCTTGGTCTAGCTCATTACTCAGCGGAAGACTTAAACAAGCAAAATGGAAACTCCAAATGCATAAATAACTTTAAAAATTCAATTTGAACTCAACTTCAATAATTGTCTGAAAATAATTTAACAAGCTATAGTTAAATGTCTCATGACCTCAAAACATTCCAACAACAAAGGAAATAATGAGAGATTCTCAACCTTTAATCTATCTATGTAGCCTCTACTATTACAGAAGGATTACTAGAAGAAGACCCACGACATCCTAACAAAATGAAAAGTAAAAGTGGAACCCTCTAAAGCAAGAAGGCTCACCAAAGCTAACTGGAACTACAAATGGTATCAACGGAGCGTCTGTCGATGACCCTAAAAATTTGTATCTGCATCATGAAATATACAAGACAAATGGCGTCAGTACATTGAATGTACGAGCATGTAAGGGGAATACTGAAACATAACATAAGTTTGAACTGATAAAAAGGGAACATACTTACCTCGTCTCATCTCACTCAACTCAACTCAACTCAAGGAATAAGCAACAGTAAAAGATGCAATATATGGAAAGCTTCTAAAACAATAGACAATTACTCAATTGTATGCAAAAATATAATAATAACTCTTATTTGGGAGATTTTCTAACCGAAAACCATCACTATGAGCTACGTGGTGATACAACGTCTCACCCACACTGCCAGAATTGTCTTATACCTTGCTAGAGTATAGGACATCCTCAACTAAGTGGATCCACTAAGCTATGCTTAAAAGCAATAAGAATCATCTAAAAAGTATGACCCTTTACCCAGAGAATACCCCTTAAAGAAAGTATGATTTTCAACATTAAAAAGAAAGTACTATTTTCAGAAAAGTATAAAGAGTTTTCAGAGTATTTCAGACATATTCTTAACAACTTCAGTTACCTCTTAAAGAGACCTATTGAGAAATTATCTCAACCCAGAGAGTACTTTTACATGAGCATTCAGTTATATTTTGGGAGTAGTTGTAAACACCTAATTTTTTATCGAACCCAAAATCCTACACTATTTAGTGCTCAAATTATTTCTTGTAGGTTAAAATTGATTTATTAAAATTTAAGTCCTTCTTGGTGAATTTATTTTAAGAGAGTTGAAAAATACAAAAATAGAATCATTTTTAAGGTAAGTTTTGTTTTATTATTATTATTATGTTAAAAGAAAAAAAAACCCTAAATATATATATATATATATATGTGAGTGAATGTGTGCGTGCGCGCTGATGAGTCCGAGATTTGGACTCATTTAGATGTTTATTTACAATGATTTAGTGTCCTCAAATGCTTATTTTGTGCCAATAACTTATGTAAAACCCTTGATTTCTAGGTATATGGATTGAGGAACAATGCAAGAACACTAATTTGCAAAATGGAACGAAGTGAGCTGAAAAAGTGAAGAATAGAAAGCCTGGTGATTGCCAAGTCTACTTGGCGAGTCGCCGAATGGTATGTGACCACCTAAAGTTCCAGTGTGCCAAGCCTTGGATGAGAAAATCAAGTTGGCGAGAGAAAGGAGCAGTCGGCGGATCGCCGAGTGGTTCCGCAATGCAGTGTTGGATCGCCCAAAGTTACAGAACTTGAGGATGCTGAAGGCCAATGCAGAAGGGCGATGGAATTGATCAAAGGGCAGATCGCCGAGTGGAATGCGATCCAAACTTACTGCGCCAAATGTCTCTTCGCAGCACATTTTTGGCGACTATATATACATTTTTAAACATTTAGTTTAGTATCGAAGCTTTCACTATGTCAAATTTTATATTGAATCCTAAGTATTGAGACAAGTTTTCTCTAGTTTTTCCTAAGCCTTGAAGAATTGAAGTTTTTCACTTTTGAGAAATTGGAAGTGGGTCTTTGAGATTCTTCGAATTGGGCCATTGTAAGAACGAAATCAATTTTACCCAGTGATGGAAACTCAATTTGGTAACGATTTTTATCTTTTTATGATGACTAGATAAAACCCCAATTCTTGGGGTGTGATTATGTGATTATAGGTTGATTTAGTTTATGGGTATTGCTAATTGTTAGTTTAAATGTTGTTTAGAAGTGAGTTCAATCATTAATTGTGGTTTAATTTAAGAATTGTAGTTGCAAATGCAGTTCTACCCTTATATTTTTGGCTTGCTCGAGAGAGAGGTTTTAAAAACTAAGATTATTGATTGATGGTCAGTGGGTATTGGGTTGATATGGGTTCAGCTCGAGAGAGTGAATCTTATACCCAGTTCCACACATTCAGCTCGAGAGAGTGAATGGACTAAGGTGTGGGCTGGTCTTATTTTGCTTGCTTGTTGATGTTCGAGAGAAATCAAATTGATTCGGGGTAAATTGTTCGAGAGAAAGTTTACCTCCTCTATAGTCTAGCTTACTCACTAATATCTAGCTAATTTCTAATAGTTGCAATTACCCATTTCTCTATATCAGCCTATAATCGAATCACATCCCAAGAACCCATCTCATTATCGTTATTTCGTATTGTTTTCCGTTGTTGTAGTTGATAATTAAAACCAAAACACCCTTATTTGACATTCGTGTCATCCCCTTATTTGAATTATGTTTTTATTCGATAATATCTATTCTTATGGCTGATTTGACCATGTTCACACTTTACTATTGAATCTTAAACGTTTACCGCTCCTTGTGGGACTCGACCCCAACTCATTTAGTTGGGTTATATACTGATTAACGATCGTTGATGCTTAGAATTGGATGAAGTGTCTTTGAAACATTATTAATCACGCGTGTGCATGCGCATTTAATTAGATATTAATAACCTAGTAATTTAAATCAGTTAATATTTTTTTTATTAAATCATTGAAAGAAGAAAATAGTAAAGAAAAGAATACAACAATAAAACTAGTAGGAATAAGAATAAGGTTAAAGAAAATAAAAAGAAAACAAAAAGAGAGGGAAAAATAGAACATGCAAATTAATATAAAGAAAAAAATAATATAAAAAAGGGGAAATCTAACATGCAAAAAAGAAAGATAACAGAATAAAAAATTAAAACAAAAGGGAAAATCATACTTAAAAATATTCTTAATCCCTTTAGAATTTCTTCCTAAAACTAATCCCAAATCCCAATAAAACCTTGTCTCCTATTTTAAATCCAACTCAAAAAAAGTAATCATAAAATTACCCAAACTCTAAAAAGCTAATCCTACATAAATACTAATTCCTATCAGCTAGATGCCTACATATAATCTACCCACAATACAAAAAAAAAAAAAAAAAGAATCATCATCAATCACTCATCATCACTCATCAAAGAATGAACACAAGAATACACGTACAAACAAGAAAAATAGGTCTCCTTTTATCTACTTTTTTAAAAAGAATTGAGTTTGATAATTAGGGAGATTAAGTTTGGGTTCCTATTCAAATTTTGATTATGTGGTTCTTGATTCAAAAAAATATTTACATAAGTTGAAGATTCAAATTTGTAAAGGTACATCTCTTGACTTTACTCTATTTCATTTGAATAAATTAGCGTGTTTTTACATAATATTTTTTTTATAGTATATGATAAATGATGTTGTTTTCAAGCTAATCTAGTAATTTTTGTGTGTTCGTGAATTTAAAATAAACAACTCAACTATACTAGAATGTGTTTTTAAAAATAAATAAAAAGGCGATAAGAATATGTAGATAAATTAATTTTTCATATTCAAGAAAACCCATACATGTTTATATTTAAATAAATTCAAGGTTTGATTTGTTTTAAAAAAATTAACTTACATTTTCTTTGCTTCATAAGCTTAGCAAAAAATTAATATGTCTAATTTAACGAGTACACATTATTTTTTTTAAGAATAAGATTGATATTTTCATTTAATTTAGTTTTTTTATTTTAAAATAAAATAAAATTATTAGTTACACTTTTAATTATGCGTCTTGATTGACTATGTCAAAATTGAGGTCGCAATATTGCGTCTTGGGTAAGATTAATGAAAGTTCAACAAATATAAAGTGAATCATAGACATAATCAATAACACAATTTATTCAAAAAATTAGTTCAAGTCAAGTATAAGTTAATAAAGCGACCGTGCTAGAACCACGGGATTCGAGGTATGCCTAATACTTACCCCTCATTCAACATAATTCCTTATCCAAATTTCTAGTTCGTAGAGCATTTATTAATAGAGTCAAAACTTTCTTTTGATTAGGGATTTCAATAAGGTGACTTGGAACACCAAAAATCAATTCCAAGTGGTGACTCTACAAATAAATAATCCCTTATCAAACGTCACTTTAATTGGAAAAAACCTTTTTTTCAAACTCTACAAGTGTGGCAAAAAAAGGGGTGTGACAATAGTATTGAGCACCGATTTGGAGTAAGAGTTCAGATAACTCAAACTCCATAACCTACACCGCCAATGTAGATAGGATCGTACCGCAAGACGGGCGACTCCTCATCTGCCTCAAGAAGGCTTTTAGTAGATCCAGCAGTATAGTTGCATCCTATACTCCGACAAGGTATAGGGCAGCTCTGACAACATGGGTAAGAAGTTGTATCATCACGAGGCTCATAGTGATGGTTGTTGGTTAGAGA
This sequence comes from Solanum acaule, assembly GCA_036250505.1. Lineage (NCBI taxonomy): Eukaryota > Viridiplantae > Streptophyta > Magnoliopsida > Solanales > Solanaceae > Solanum > Solanum acaule. The sequence goes on from JAJOOR010001771.1 coordinate 56,278, forward strand.
AACTCCCAGTAAAGTAAAGTAAAGTAAATTATATTTTTATTTATATATTTCAGTTCAGTATTTACTATTATTACATCCATATAGAAAGAATTCAAAGAATTCTCATCATGATTTATATTACACTTCAGTTGAGTTTTATTCAGTCTTTCAGTTCAGTTATTTATTTATTTTAGCCCTATTACATACTCGTACATTCAATGTACTGATTTCATTCGACCTTCATCTTTACATGATGAAGATTTAGGTACTTAGGATTATCAACAGGCATTTTGTTGAGAGCACATCATCTGCTCATAAATTTTTGGTAAGGCCTCCTTGTTCTGGTAGGACTACAATTTTATGATTTGCTAGTAGTAGAGGTTTGAGGTGCCCTAGGTCTTGTCCTGACACCTATTGATGCAATCCAGATTTCCTCAAGGCCATTCACTCAAAGCCAAGTTTGGGAACTTCAAAGTATGGAAGGATTGTTAACAAAGATGGAGGTTCTTGAGCTTGAGTTGATGACAAAGAGGGGATTCCATGCTTTGAATAGAAACATACACCCATGGAAAGAGCTCCCAATTGAGCAATACCATGTTTGGATGATAGCTTGGAGTGTGGGAGGTCTAATGAAGCAAGGAAGAGCAATTTAAGAAGTTGCCTCATTCGGCAAGCTGGAGGTCACTTTGGCGACTGGCCTAATGGCTTAGGCAAGGTCTCCAAGCCCACCTAAAGTTCCAGGGAGCTACCGAGAAGTTGCCATATTCGACGAGCTGGAAGTCACTTCGGCGACCTGCCGAGTCCCTTAGGCGAGCACGATCCAGCTCGCCCTTTATCCTTTCTGGGCCACTTATGTAATAATATCCTAAAACTATAAATAGCTAGTTTGGGTTTTCTTTTTGGGTAGACTTTTCTAAATATGAATGATTGATGAATTGGATCTCCTTTGAGAGACTTGAGATCTTGGTGAAGCTTTTATTGAACGTTGCTTAGAAATGGGGGTTGCTTAGAGATTCAATTTCCTTATCTCTTCTGAACTACTTTGTTGTCATACGATATAGGGGCATCAAAAGGGTTGCACTTCACACACCAAGTCAATAGAAAAAACTATTTATCGTGCTAGTAGGTCTTGGCAAATCCTCAAAAATACATCTTTAAATTATGTCATTACCAATACCATTTATAAATTAGACTAGACATCTCCTTCCTCATGCCCTTTAGTAAATGTTGAACCCTCATCATGGTATAACATCACTAATTTCTAGAGCCTGATATTTCCTTCTCTCTTTTTTTTCCAGTTTCAACCTAGCATGAATCCATGGTTGCTCTTTTTATAACCTTACATGTTTTCAAAATGTGCTTAGAAATGTCAACAACCTCAAAGTAGGTAAAGCATTTGTGTGCGAGGTTACTGCGCAGTCTAAGTGGCTAACCATCCTTTCAAAAATTTCTAAACCTTCAAAAAACTTTGTTAGATAATAAATAGGGAGCATATTTATCCAATTGAATAATCCGAAGTCATATATTAGTTCCAACCATCATTTTGAACAAATTCCTTAAAATTCCTTATCAAGTTACTCTTTTTCAACTGTCTAAAAAGAAACAATCCATAATAACTTAGTGAATCTCCCCGAGTCGTTGGTGTTACCCTATGGGTATTTCGAACAATACAATATTATACCATGAATTTTGTCATGTTCACTATTTGTATGCGGCCAGATCTACAATACACTTGTTGGAACATGCTAAAACTCGTAAAGCTTTAAGTATTTCACCCAAGAATCTGTACCAAAAACCTTTAAGGATCTTTGAGTTGCTAGAACCTGGGAGGTTTCATCTTTAGAAACTCTCAAGCCTACATTTTTATTTTCTTTGTGAAACAAATCTTAATATTTGTAGTTGCCTGGAGCTAGTCTTGGGCCCTATTATGTTGCCTGACTCCATTCATTATGTCTATTATTATCTTTGGATCGGTACGAAAGGTTAAGTGTCTCAATGGTAACACTATCATCTTGCTAAAGTGCAGAGTAGTACTCTTTTCAGTGAAAGATATATTACCTATCATATGGGTGCACGAAAATTCCTCACAATGACATAAGCACCTCTTTCTTGGCTTTTCCAACCACTTTAGTTTGTTTCCCCTTAATTGGGAAAGATGGGTGTTTACAAAGGTGACCCTTGATTAATCCGAACATTTGGACTATTCTTGTTATTAGGCAACTAAGTTCAATACATGTGTTGAAAATATAAACAGTGTTAGATTCATCAAGTTGACTCTATCAATGGCACACACAATACAGAGTAAGAAAGAAAGACAGACACATCCTATCACACCCTCGCAGACTCACGATTATAGAAATGGCTGGCAACATAACAATAATTGAGATTCTACTACTAACGTGTGCACCATAAGTCACAACAATAACTTAGGCTCTGATACCAACTTTGTCACGACCCAAATTAGGTATGTGACCGGCGCTAAGGGGAAAGAATCCCAAAGAAGGCCTTAATATAAATCTATAGAAATTCGGGCAGAGTTTCCTTTGTTTTTGGGCCTTTCCAATTCTTTCCTGTATTAGAATTCAACAATACAACTAATAACATCTCTATCTCACGACCCAATATCCATCGACAATTCAATCGCCACACAACTATACCAATTCTTCTCCAATTACGAAAAGAAGTAAAAAACTAGTCACTTGACTACAATACGAAGGAATGATTGTGACTTTAATAAAGGACTGACAAATGGAGCGACTCTAAGATTTTAAAAAAATATAGCAAATTGATAAATTTGTTGCCACGCGAAGCAATGCGGGGATTACCAAATGCTACCAAATCAGTCTCTAGTTAATGAAATCCTTGTCAATATCACCAACTGTTCTATGTAAGAAGATTTAGGGAGGAGTGAGACGCTAGCTCAGTGAGTAATAACACTTAACCCCAACCATTTTAATGAGGGACAAGTCAGAAAACATGCTAGTATGAAAATCAAATGGTAAAATCAATACTTTTTTCAGAAACGGTAACAATATTCAATCTTATTTGCCTCATGTGAGCAAAATAAATGTCAACACTTAGTTGTAAACTCAGAAAAACATTTACATATCAAATCTTATATTTGGGAGGTTTCCCAGGATGAATCATGTAATCAGTGTGGCCTTCTCTTTAAGAAGTAACCAATAACAGTGAACTCCTTATAAATGAGTTAAATATTCATATCATCAGTAGATCCCTATTCTAGGGATATCGATAACGGTATGCTAATTCTACCTTCCTACTAGCAAGGGCTTTATGGGTAATCTGTAACTACAAGGTGCACCAGGTCGAACGAACCCGTCATTAGCTACAAGGTTCATCAAGGTCTACTCCCATTTATACTTTTCTTGTAATCAATAGAACCGTTTAAAAATTGAACAAAACTTTAAATATTATCAAATCATATTATTTCAAAGTTTAAGAATCACATGTCAAAATACCATTTCTCAAATAAGTGTAAAACCCTTTCAATAACGGTAATCATTCATCGAAAAATGAGATCATCTCAAATAGTCTTTTCGGTATGATATCAAGTAAAAGACTCGTCCCACATGCAAGTTCAAAACATTCGGTAACACATTTACTTTATAAACAATGTAAAAATCATAAAATTTGTGAAATACGAATTGTGGTAAGATTACTACTCACAGTACTCCTGTCGAATTACCAAACTAGTCACCTCAAGCAATCCTTATGACTTCCTTCGATCAATCTAAAATTCACATAATATCGATCTCGTGTTAGTTTCTATGTTTAAGCTAATTTGATAACTATTTTAAATATCTAACTCTCTGATTTATGTTTTGACTCTCATTATGTCAAACTATCTTATTCACCAACTTATTTGTCCTTCAATTTAAGCAACAACAAGTTAATATTCTAAATATCTCCATCTTGTTGTAGCTCAAGCAATTCCTCTGGCTATCCACTACTGTTAACAACAATCTATCTTTAACATCACAATGTAACTCTTACTGTTGAATTAGGAGTATACTTAACACTAGCATTATAAAATATGCTTATATCTAGAAATATTCGCATACCAAAAATTATCTAAATTTATGCTTTAAACAACCAAAAATAGTTTTACTGTTCTACCTCTTTTCTTTGTTGTATGTTGTAGTACAACAATTTACATCCCAACACATTATTCTCTCTCTGTTCATAAAATTTAACAAATATCTCTAATTCTTTAATCCATGTTTCTTTAAATCTAAACACCAATTCTATAGCCATGGAATATACAGATCAAATCTTAAAATGAGTTAAAAACTTACCTTTCTCTTCTGCTTCTCTATTTACTTGTGAATCGAGGTCTTGAATATTTTTTTTGTTAATCTCTTCTTTAAGATCGATTTGTGTCCACCTAGTGTTGACACCCATGCATTAAGGGATAGTTCATTATCATGTGATAATTGTGTTGATCAACTTGCATTTGAGTGTAGTTCACTTATTGAGGGATCTTGTGTTGTGATTAAGGAACCTCAATTTGGTGATACTGATGATAATGTTGATCATTTGAATAGGAGTGACTCTTTGAGCGTATCTTTTGTTAAAGACCCTATTACTTGTTTTGCTCATAGAGATCATGTACTTAACAATGCTTCGAAAAATGATATGTGTCTTTTGAGGGTGAACTTGCATGTTTTAATTCTCCCCTGGTGGTTGATCATTCCCTCTTTAAGTACAATATCTTGTTTGAAGATGATGAAATCACTCCTAGTGAAGTGCCTAGTAGTGTGAATAATGAGAGCAGTGTAGTTCTTGATAGCTATACTTTTTATAGTAACCCACTGTGAAGATTTTCCTCCTAAAGATGGAAATCTCTTCTTGGAAGATGAGAGTACTCTTGTAGGGAAGGATTATGATGAGAAGGAAGGTGGTATTTGTTTTCAAATTACCTCTTGTTCTTGGTGTGTTCCAATTCTTAATGGTATGACCAATGATTTTAAGCCTATTTGTAGTCATACCTATGAAAACGCCTTAAATGAAGTTGTTTTGTGAGACACATTTCTCTATTATCTATTTGAATATGATGATACTCATGCTTATGTGGGTAGCATATTTTATGTTAATAGTAGTATGAATAGGGCAAATGAGAGTCTCATTGACTCGATTCTATGTATTTCCTTCCCATTTGACCTCAGTGTTGGTCTAAATTATGACGAGTATGGTAGTAACACTTTCTTTCTTTCATATGATTCTTACTTGGTGTTATTACTTGATCTTATGTGCTTGAATGAGGTATGTTTGCCAATTTGTGTGGGAAATATTTTTGTACTTGACCCCGCTCATGAATTGGGAATAATTACATTCTTGAAGTTAGCTAGTGCATTGGGTGGAGTCTTAACTTGGGTTAACATTGTTTATGACTTTGCAATTAGTAATGTGGGTGTTCATGTGCTACTTGACTTAAAAGGGGAAATGTGCTTGTTGAAATATGAAACCAATGAAGGTTTACATGTGTGGTTGCCTAAGTGTAATGGTTCCTTCACTTTAACCCTTTGTCAAAGTCTCTTAAGTAGCAAAGTATATATTGTTTTGATGGGTTACAGACCCTTCATTGATCACTTTGATGCTTGGTTATATGATAAGTTTGTGCATCATTGGCATGGTGATAGAATAGTTATTGCTAATGCTAACCCTCATGCCATGAGGATCTTGTTGTTATATGCTTTCCCTATGGTTTTGCAAGATTTGGATTAGAGGAAGAGTCCTTTTCAAGAAGGGGAGAATGATGTAATCCATATTGCCTCAAGGCCATTCACTAAAAGCCAAGTTTGGGAACTTCAAAGTATGGAAAGATTGTTCACAAAGATGGAGATTCTTGAGTTGGAGTTGATGACAAAGAGGGGATTCCATGCCTTGAATAGCAACATGCACGAATGGAAGGAGCTCCCAATTGAGCAATACCATGTTTGGATGATAGCTTGGAGTGTGGGAGATCTAACGAAGCAAGGAAGAGCAAGTGCAGAAGCTACCTCACTCGGTGAGCTAGAGGCTAATTCAGTGACTCGCCCAATGGCCTAGGCGAGGGCTATAAGCTCGACTAAAGTTCCAATGAAAACCGAGAAGTTTCCATATTCGCTGAGTTGAAGGTCATTTCGGTGACTCATCGAGTCCCTTAGACGAGCAAGATCCAACTCACCCTTTATTTTTTTTTGGGCCAATTTTGGGCGTCATATGTAATAATAACCTAAAACTATAATTAGCTAGTTTGGGTCTTCTTTTTAGGTAGACTTATTTGAATATGAATGATTGATGAATTGGATTTTCTTTAAGAGAGTTGAGAGCTTAGTGAAGCTTCTATTGAACTTTGTTTAAAAACGGGGGTTACTTGGAGATTCAATTTCCATGAGGTCTTTGTAAGAGATTCGTATTAATAGATTGGGGTCTTTTGGTTTAATATACCTTTAGGTTTCTTTTGATTTCTTTTTCTTGTGTCAATCAATTTATCTTGATTTCTACAAATGATGATGAGACACATAATGGCTCAATGGGTATCTAGTCTTACCAGAAATTTCTGGTTCATAGGTGGGTTTAGGAAGACCTCTATTGTGTCGTGGTGGTAGTTGTTTGACTGATGGTTCGGTTACGAAATCAAAAACATCCTAAGTTGGTGATGACTGGTTTGGTCCATCAGGTTCTTGTTAGGTGAGGGATTCATGTGATATTGGACTAACTTCTGCAATTTCTTGATTTTTAGTACCACCCAAATCCTCTTCTCTATTTTCTCATTATCAGCAATACCCAAATCTGATGCTACCAAATCTTGGTTATGCCCTGTTTCTTGATGTTCATCACCACTTAAACTTCGTTCACCTACAACCTGGTTACTAGGTGCACAAAGTATTATTTTTTATGATTTAGAGACAAAATATCATTGAGGTATTCCCCTTGGAGTTTTGTTTCATTAGCAAAATATGGTTTTTCATGAAAAACAACATTCATGGTAATAAACATTTATTGAGTGGGAGGATAAAAACATCAGTACCGTTTTTATGAGTAGCATATCCCAAAAAAACACAATGCAATGCACGAGGGAATAACTTATCGCGTTGATGCTTATGAAGATGCAAAAATTCTACACAACCAAAAACACGAGTAGTCAAATTTTGGACTGTTTGTGTAATCACCGCTTCAGCAAGAGCTTGAGATGGTGTTCCCAAGTTAATTCTGCTAAAAGGTACTCAATTAATTAAAGATGTTGCACAACTGAATGTTTCTCCCCAATAATATTGTGACAGATGCGCTTCAATCAATAGAGCATGAACAACTTCTAACAAATGGCGATTTTTTCTCTTGACTACCCCATTTTGTTGGGGTGTATTAGGACAAGTAGTGTGATGAACAATTTTTTGTGCTTCCAAATATCACTAAAGTTCATAGATGGAATACTCTCCCCCATTGTCACCACATAGAATTTTTACTTGGGCATTATATTAAGTGCAAATTACTTTATGAAACTTTTAAAACAACAGATTCACTTCACTTTTGAACTTCATTAAGCACACTCAAGTCATTCTAATACAATTATTTATAAAAGTAATAAACTAACGTGATCCACCTAATGCATTCACCTTGGATAGACCCCAAACATTTGAATGTATAAAAATAAAGGAATTGAACTTTTATTCATTCTTGGTGAAAAAAAACATATGGTGACTCTTTGAAAGTTTAAAGACATCACAATGAAAACTATAAGCAACAAATTTTGTAAATAACTTAGGAAACAATTTCTTAAGATAGCCAAAAGAAGCATGTTGCAATCGTCGATGTCATAGACAAATATCATATTTCCTTGTTTTGTCCTCAAAACTAAAAACGTCAACGGATAATGATTAACGCAACTGATTAGAACTTTTTTACTCCAAATCCAAGTAATACAGCTTCTCTCGTCTAGTACCATGATCAATTGTCTTCCTCGTCGGATGTCCTTAAACACACAAAAGTCAAACCAAAACATCACAGCACAAGATAGAGTAGTGATAATTTTAGAAAGTGACAAAAGATTACAATCCAATGATGGAATTACTAAGACAATCTAAATTCAAATTATTAATGAGAGGCAAGGATCTTTCCCCAATGGTAGGTGTCGAAAAACCATTAGCGGTGGAGATATACTTTTGTGATGAGGGTTTAAGGGATAGAACTTGTCTAGAATCAAATTTCATGTGATCTATAGATTCGGAATCAATTATCCATGTACTATAAGAAACAAGTGCAAATGAATTTAAAGCCTTACTATTGTTACCTCTCATTGCTACCAAGGTTGTGGATTGTCCAAAAGTGTATTCCTTGATTTTTGTTTCTACAATTGTAGCAGTGGAACTATTGGTTGCATTTCTCCTTCTTGAATTATTGTTATGAATCCACTAGTATTGATATCCCACCACTTCAAAAATGATCTTTTGTGTGCCCTGGTTGATTACAATGAGTACACTTATAGATGGACTTGTTGATACTCTTAGACCTCATTCGATTTGGTTGATTTTGACAGAACCGAATTTGATTAGATCTGTATTTTGTCATCATGGATGATGATTCAGATTTTTCAAGTTCTCCATTCAGAGTGACATGCTGGACAGATTAACGACGAACCATTGAGTAACATTCTTTTAATACTTTGGGAACATGTTTCTTCCTCAAGATTTCACCATGAATTTGTTCAAATTCACCATCTAAACCAACCAGAAAGATGTGCACCCATTGTCGTTGAATAGACTTGCATAAGAAGTGACATACTTCTCATTTTTCATGATCACCTTATCACGATGATCCAACTCACTTAAAATTTCAATTAGTTCTCCAAAATATGAAGAGAGAGAGATCTGTCATATTGTTTGAAAAAAAGCCTTTTGATTGAAAGGGAAGACATGTAATTCATCTGTTCCATCAAAGAAGGTTGTTGACAAAGCTTTCTAAATTTATCGAGTAGTAGGTAAGCAAATATATTGATTCATAATCTCAATAAACATATACATCAAAAGCCACATATTAACCTTTTGATTGTTTGTGTACCATTTCTCATATCATACATATTTTTAAGTAGGTGGTGGTTGTGTACTCCCACGAGTAAACAAGAATTTCTTTTTTTAAACAACATGCATCTCTATGATTTGAGACCACATATAATAATTTGTTTCATTTAAAATAATTTCTGCATTGAAAGAGCAATTTTCAGATTGAATGATAATCGTGGTAGAGTCAAAAACATCTGATTTTTCCCATGGCTCTGATACCAAGATCAAATTTTAAACATAATATTTCTTTTGTCGTAGTCTGCAAATTACAATACATGGAAAGAACTAATTGTTAGTTATTTAGCCTGGAGTTAAGGGCTTAATATAAGCTTCCTATTTTACAAAAGTTACTAGAATCAAACAATTTTCTTCTTTACAAAGATTATAGAATCAAATCTAAAATATCTCTACACTATTTACATATTAACAAAAATTGTGATGTTGTCATCTTCGACAAGATTGGACCCTGTTACATAGGGTAAACAAATAGGAAATCAGTGTTTGTAAAATTATAAATATCAAAAACAATTTAAGTTGGTATAGTTTAGTGGCATATGTAAGACAACAGGTAAATATATTTATAAACATATTTTGAAGGAGAGAAAAAAGTACTGAGTTTAATAACCATCTGCCCAACAAGTTATCTGGAGAACAAGTGATTCAATCTTTTCCCAATCACGATCAAACCTGAAAGAACAATACTCAATATAATTTAGAATATGCATTTTTCGTGACTCTTACATTGATATTTTAGATTAGATAGTATCCCGTGATCTTAAAGCTAGACCTTGAAAACTATCATGGCCTCGATTTCTTATTAACTTGTTCAGCAAGAGGTCTCAAATGTTAACTTACATCTTATAAATCTCTTATAAATTAAGATTGACTATATGAATCATCATTGACTATATATTAAACCTCATGGCAACTTTGCATCAACTATACTATAACTTAAAAATTGATCATGTCCCTCTAATTCAGAGCTCTTACGGCTATCTTTGTGATCCACTAAACCCATATGTTCCAAAGCGGATTTCATTTCACGTTATTTATTGACGATTTACAACTGCAATTCCATCATTCATTCTAAATTAACTCATTTATTTTTTTTCATTCAATTAGTTTTAATTCTCTATAAAAATATGCATTTTCTCCCATTGTTTCTCCAATTTCTAGAACTTTAAAAATATTTTGATTTCTCAATATGCCTATTTATGTGAAAAATGAGAATACTTTAAGATCTAGAAATCGACGAAAAATTGATCCATTTGACCATAATGCTTAAGAGTACCCAAAATATTCTTTCTACTTTTTTCTTGGATGCAATATGTCATGATATCACTTGAAAAGTTAATTTAGATCATTATGAAAAAAATGGTAATAATAGTGTAATAAATTGAAGGAAGTATTCGGCTATCTACTTATTTCCACTCTATGCATCTAGTAGGCAGCTAGTTACATGCATTTTGGAATGTTACGCATACACTTCTTTATTTAAAGCCTAAATCAATCAATAAAAGACTCTGATTATACAAACATTGGTGGCTTATACTTTTCTTAAATTATCAACAACAATACTATATATGTCAATAAGCTTATCAACAACAATACTATATATGTCAATAAGCTAACTCTTCGAATAGCAACATTAAAACAATGTGTGATTCTGATGAAAATTTACGACTACACAACAAGTCCTTGATGAAAATTTACGACTCCACAACAAGTCCAAATCAATTATGCATTTATCTGCTTCTCTAATTTCTTTCGTCAACTCATATATTCCTCGCTTTTAATTACTTGTAAAATATTGATGCTCTCCTTATGGTGTTTGGATAATAATAATAAGAATAAATTTGTGTTTTTTCTCATACGCGAAGACGATTCAGGTGTATGTTTTCTTAATATTATCTAATCAAAAGTAAGGTGTGGTCAGTAGAGTTCACGTTACTTTATTTATTTATCATATCATCATATCATATATTATTAAGGATAAACTACCTTATTAGACATACATCACTATCATATATACTAATTGTACCTCTACTTTCAAATAATTACACATGTTACCTACCACTTTTTATATTTTATACCTTATATTATTGAAGATACAATCAATACTCATATCCCTTAAAACTAGAATTGATTAATTATTTTTACATTTAAACTCCAAATAAGTGTTTTAATGAAAAACAATTATCTTTCTCTCAAGGAGTATGAGTTAGTGTCAAACTTTAACTATTCCTCTTCCCTTAATCAGTCGAAATTTATTGTGAAGAAACACTTTATTAAAGTAGATGTTCTACCGCTTGTCAACACACAAATCAAATTCTTAGCCTTTGATTTTCTCACTGTCAAACCAATCCCCCACGAATCAACCATTTTTTCTCGCAAAGGGAGACCCCTGTCACATGCAGAAACAACGAATATCGTTGTAAGCAGAGATTTCAAGCCCAATACATATATCAAATTCGGTACTGACGATGGTAACGATTACATACCTCATATACTATGGATCAACCAAGAAAATTTACTTCACTTCTCCCGTCGGATCTAGGCGAAGTGGGAAACACCAATAAATCAAAAGGTAAAGCAAACACTGTCGTGGTGAGATGCCCTGACTACCGACGAACATTATCGAAAAATTTCAATAAGCAGAGATTTACGCATGTATTTGACACATTATTGATGTATCTGATACATTATTGAGATACGATTATATGTATCTAGTTTTTATCAGTGTATCCTATAAAGTGTGGATGTATCTAATGAATATATTGGAGATTTACGCATGTATTTGACACAATTTGTTCTTGTATGATACGCATGTATCTAAGTGTTTAGTTTGTTGGATACATTATATATTCATAATAGATACATCAAACTAATAAATTTATTATTTTAATAGTAATAAAATGAAATTAATCAAATTACATGACCAAGATATACATGTTTGTCTCTCTAATTAATAATATTAATGAATTTGTTATTTAATAGAACAATAAAATAAAATTAATTAAACATAGATACACTCCTTAATTTCCGCCTTATATTAAGAAATTTAATTAATTTAAATTTTCAGAATTAATTATCCATGTATTTTTAAAATCCTCAATTACTCCTCTAATTAAGGAAATCACTTACAACTAATTAATTTAAGCAAATACAATATGTATCTCAATTTTAAAATTTCGGCAGGTACATGTATCTCGTGCATGCAAACTCATGTATCCCAAACACGAAATATGGTAGAGCAAGTAATTTTTGAAACTATCAGGAATCTTAGTTATTAGAATCTAAACTAGTGGGATTTATGTAGTTTGCCCTATTAATAAAGGTAGGAAGCTCTAAAGTGCAAAGTTAGATTACAATTTACCCTTATACTAAATTCAAATGTTATTTAAATATTTAATTAATTAAATAGTAATAGTAAAAAATTTATAACATTTTGAGTTGGTATACATGTGAGTAAATTAAATAGAAAATTAAAAAATAATAATTATCCCTTTAATATATGTCACACCCCGAGCCTACACCCTGGGAATAACTAGCACTGTAGAACCGTTGTTGGTTCCCAAACGAACCATTGGCCTAGCTCATTACTCAGCGGAAGATTTAAACAAGCAAATAATGGAAACTCCAAATGCATAAATAACTTTAAAAACTCAATTTGAACTCAACTTCAATAATTGTCTGAAAATAATTTAACAAGTTATAGTTAAATGTCTCATGACCTCAAAACATTCCAACAACAAAGGAAATAATGAGAGATCCTCGACCTTTAAACTATCTATGAAGCCTCTACTATTACAGAAGGATTATTAGGACAAGACCCACGATATCCTAACAAACTGAAAAGTAAAAGTGGAACCCTCTAAAGCAAGGAGGCTCACCAAAGCTAACTGGAACTACATATGGTATCAACGGAGCGTCTGTTGATGACCCTGAATAACTGTATCTGCATCATGAAAGATGCAGGACAAATGGCGTTAGTACATTGAATGTACGAGCATGTAAGGGGAATACTGAAACATAACATAAGTTTGAACTGATAAAAAGGGGTCTCATCTCACTCAACTCGACTCAACTCAACTCAAGAAATAAGCAACAGTAAAAGATGCAATATATGGAAAGCTTCTAAAATAGTAGATAATAACTCAATTGTATGCAAAAATACAATAATAACTCTTATTTGGGAAATTTTCTAACCGACAACCATCATTATGAGCTACGTGGTCATACAACGTCTCACCCACGCTGCCAGAATTGTCCTATACCTTGCCAGAGTGTAGGACATCCTCAACTAAGTGGATCCACTAAGCTAGGCTTAAAAGCAATAAGAATCATCTAAAAAGTATGACCATTTACCCATGTTGGCACACATGGTTTATGAGGACTTTGAGTTGTCTGAACTTATCTCCATATCGGTGCTCAATACTACTCCCAATAATGTAACTCATGCTCATATGTTTAAAAACATTTCCTCATCCTCAAACTTTGAGATTATTACTCAAAAGGTTCTCTTAAAAGAGATAGTACTCAAAAACTCCTCATGAACTCATTTGGAAATAAAAGTTTCCTCTCAATTTAAATGTAAAACATTTACTCTTGGGAATACTTAATTCCCTTATATTCATTTTGAAAACATGAACTCATCTCTCCTCATCCTCTTGCTCAAGTACTCAAGTTTTAAAAGTTTGTAAAAGACTTCTCAAAATGACTCAAGGGACTCCCTCGAACTTTACTCTTAACTCTATCTTGAATTTGAAATGTGAATTCAAGAGTTATGCTTTCGAATGTAGGATGACTCAATAATTTAGGAATGTTAAGATAGTTGATCATAAAAATCAAGCGAAGACACAAATTGGTGAAAACTTGCGCGACGCGGAGATGGAAATAAATTTTTGATCGCGAAATAATTTTTGAGATAGAGGACTATGTATCCACTCCGTGACGCAGAGAAGGGGTGACCATCTGGAAACTGAAATATTAAAGTGTCTCTGCGACGTGGACCTATACACAAATTTTTTGGCCCGATCTTTTCTTCGTCTCCCAAACTCAATTCAACTCATACATACTTCAATTACATGGTCCAATTTTACGAAATTTCACAAACCCAGAACGTTTTCAATGAAACCCACACATAACTCAATAAAGATACTCAACTATTTCGCAAAAATCTCACCTCAAGGATTTCAAAGACCTAAATTTATCAATTTAACTCAAGAACTTCTCAAGAACTCAATAATCAACTATAGGAATGAATTCATGAGTAAAAGTTTACATTATTGGCGTGAGGGCGAACAAACCAAACACTATGAAAGCTTGCATACCTGGAAGAACAATGTTCTTGAAGGAGAATCTTGGAAGATGAACCCTAGCCTTAGCGTTTCTTGAAGTTTCTTAAAAGTAGAAATTTTGGAGTGAATGAGATAGTTTGATTATGAAATTTGATTTTTCTACACGTTTAGGGTAATTTAGATGACTTCCTAAGGGTTTTTAGGACTAAAATACCCTTAAAAAAATAAATAAAATGAGTTGGAAGTCAAAATAATTTTTCAGCTGGGAGTGAGTTCCGTATTGCCTCCGTAACGCGGAGCCATCGCGGACCTGCTGCCACACTCGTGCGTCTTTAGTAAATCAATCATAACCTTTTACTCAGAGCTCTAATTAAGGCAAAATTGATGGAGTTGGAAAGAGGATTTAAAGACCTTCAATTTGATAGGTTATTGGCCACCTAATTCTTTATGTGCTAAAAGAAATATTTGATTGAAGTCTACCCTAAACTTAAGAAAACTGATGGGTGACTTGAACAAATTTCTTTTCAGTTCTTTTTTAAACTCGAGGTGCTACATCTAGTGACCTTAACACCTAAGAAAATTTAAAATTTCTCGGTAAAATCTTATTCACAAACAAAGAATGGTTCGAGTCTTAGCTCAAAAAATTTCGGGCTGTTACAATATATGTACGTGTTTCATCTTTCAAATTAATTTATGTTCTTAATTAATCTATTTGTCCTTAATTTGTTGTAATACTTGACCTTTCAATTTTGTAAGTGAATCTTCATATTCTAAAGTTATCTTCATTATTAATAATTACACTTTTTGCATCTTAAATTTTAAATATTTGTAAAGAATTATTCTTACATGTGCTTGTGGATAAAATATATATTTTTTGGACAGTTTTTATTAAAATTATCATGAGATTCAAATCCCAAAATAAAAAAAGATGATATACCAAAATGCATAAGAAGTAAGACGATCTTTTAACCTCGAACCAGATATTACTCCTATTATACTTTTGTTACAAAAATGTAAAATATATTTTAACAAGATTTTAATTATAAAAATATTAAATGTCGTCATTTTGGCTCTCCAATAAATTCAAATCTGATTTATTTAATGAAATATTAATATTTTAATTATATAATAATATAATTTAAATACCAACAGTTGCACTTTAATTCTTTAGTTAGTACCTTATAATAAAGTTTCGTTAGTTATAAATTTGAATTACTTAATAAGTGCATTCTACTTAATGAGAAGGACAATTTTATCTTCTACTAATTATTGTCAACACTTTAACTTCTTGAAATGTGTATTTTGTAACTATCAATTTAATTTCAATATTTTTACTTTACTATATGAGACATCTATTCTGAGACAAGAGAGACATTCTATGAAAGCTAATCATAAGACAGTGCACCTCTATGTTTGTTTTTGCTACTTTATTTTGTCTTCTAAAATAAATATAAAATTTATATATCGAAATTATAATATGGGGAGGACTAAATGTAAAAAAGTTTTTCCTCTCGAGTTAACTATATACTATCAACATTTGTCAATTTACTTATAAATTTTTTGTTACAACTCAAATGCTTTTTTTTTTAAAAAAACTATGTGATTTTTTAATAGTTCATACTCATGGTCATGGTTATGGAATACACATGTACTTAATGTACGCCAGATACTAGTACATTAAAATTATTTAGCTTAAGTCATCTGCGGCCCCTTAAAGTTGTCCGCATAATTCACTTAAACACCTTAACCAGGACTTGTACCTATTGAACACCTCTACCATCCCAAATTTGAACCATTTGAACATTTTTTTGAGAATAAGCTAAAAGTAGAAAATGTGTGAAATCGGTGACATGTTAATTTGACTAATTAAATAGTGACATGTGTCATTTTGAATCCAAAAAATTATTTAAAAATTATATTATAAAGTAAAGAAAAAAGAAATCATTTTAAAGTAAAAATAAAATGAAAAAAAGGGGTAACTTAAACCACCCCACTTCCCCTTCAATCTATTGAAGCTCAGAACTCACTTTTCCTTCTATAGTACCACCTCCATTCATGGCGATCTTCCCTCTCCCTTTATAGTGTTATCCCCAACGCGACAAATCTTCCTTTCCAATAACCTATTTTTAACTACAACTTTATTTTTCGTCTCATTTTAGGTAGATATAGATGAAAAAAATTCGCCAGAAAATTAATGAGTCCCGATTATCATTGTCGGAAAAAATGAAATTATCTCGGACTTCTTTTGTTTTTCATAATCAATTAACTTTATTGGATGAAGAACATCATTAAATTATGCCAATATACATCAATTTAAAGTCCAGTTAACATCACAAATCAAAAAACTTCAATAAAAATTTGAGCAAAGCAAATAATAAATAGAAAAATCCTCCAATAGATTCAAATGCTTTAGGATCTTCCTCTGGTTCAGGCTCTCCTTCTCAGGGATTCACCAAGGAACAATGTGACCAACTACTTCAAATGCTACAAACAATGCAGGCTGGAAACTCAATTGCTCTAGGTTTTGAAGTCAATGCAACTGCTAATTTTGCTAGTATAAGTGATGCTATGCATGTCTTTACCTCATGTTTTAACTCATCTACCTCTATTAATAAAGAATAAAAACTGATATATTTTTAGTGCATGAATGCTTTGTGTAGCTCCGGTATTGTAGCTATTTCATCTCCTGTTTGGGTGTATACTGTGTTCAGTAATCCATAGTTATAACAAGTAGCTACTAGGTTTGCATTTGTCTTAGGTAAAGCAATTAGTTTATTGTATCCTTGTAGAGTTTGGGTAATATAATCTTCGTGTGGATTTTGGGTAGTTTTAGATCTGGGATTTTTGTTTAAAAAGGTTTGTATTTTGTGAATGTTTTCTATATAAGCTCTGGTTATATGATTATAGATTTTCTTGTCATGTCCTAAGCTGTCTTTGTAGGTATTTATTTGTGGTGGTACAAATAAGGGTTTTTGATTTCTGGGTACAAATGGTTTCTCAAATATTTTGTTCATATTTGTATTAACATATCTTTTTTCTTCTTTTGTAGATGATGTGCTACCTGTAGCCGCATGTAACAAATTGTTAGTTTGGGTTTTTCAGTGTTTCCCATCGTCACCTTCTAGCTCTGGAATTTTCAAGTCTTCCGATCGACTTAGCTCCGCATTTTTACCGTCATGCTGCTGACCTTTCAATTTTTGTATCTCTTTGTCCAGGCTATCTACTTTTGTACAAAGTAATGTCATAGCATTGAATATTTTTTCAAGATCTTAGTGTAGAAAAAATATTTAAGATACCATTAATAAGAAATATATTTAAAAGACAAAAAGAGGAATACTATGTAGTAAGTCAAAAGGAACATATAATAGATTGTAAATATACTAAAGGAAAAGCAAGAATACCTATAATAAATAAAAGGATAATAAATAAAGAAATACAAGAAATTAAAGCTAAAGAACCAATAAAATACGTACACTTAGGTGGAACAGAGATATTAATAAAAGCTTGTTTTAGAGAAGGAATAGATACACCAATAGAAATATATTTGGCAAATGACAGAATAGTAGAACCAATAGAAAGAAGTATAATAAGTGCAGTAAAAGGAAATTTAATATACCAAAAATTCAAGTTTATAATAAGTGTTAATTATTCAGTAGCAATAAACGATAGAAATATAGATAAATCATTAGTATTATATTGGAAAATGTCAGGAATAGAGTTAGCCCCATGAAGTAAAATATTTACAGCTCGCTGTAAAAATCTATATGTATTAACAACAAAACATAAGATAACAGCAAAAAATAAGATAAATAAAATAAAAATAGAGAATCCTTTTGAACAAATTGTTACAGTAATAGATAATAATGATTATAGTTACAAAGAAATAGACATAGAAGAAGATCTAGAAATAGTGAGTGATAGGATAAGTACATCAAAAAGAATAAAAAACATAGATAAAAATAATGACACGTCCCAACCCTCAAGAAAATCAATAGAATATCAAAGAATAAAAGAAATTGAACCATATCACTACTATATAACTAGAATAATAGAACAAAGAAAACATATCATCAGACAGGAAGAAAATTATATACCAAGAGAATTAGTATCGGAAGAAGAAATAACCTCTAAAGAACAAGTATGCCCAGAATTACCAAAAGAATTGTTACATATAGAAGAAACAACTCAAAAAGAAATAATCATAGGAGGTATAATAATATTAATAGACTTTAAGATATATCAAGGAGATAATATAACATTAGGAATAAAATGATTAGAAGAAATGAAACCATATAACCTAGAAAATACACAATTATTAATAACTTATAAAAACAAAAAGATCATAATAAAAAGAGCAATATGAAAATTTATATACTTGCAAAAATAATAGTAGAAAATTACTACAACAGATACTATACTCCAATGATAGATACAGGAGCAGAAGCAAACATGTGTAAACATAATTGTCTACCAGATGAAAAATGGGAGAAACTAAAAACTCCTATAGTTGTCACAGGATTTAATAATGAAGGAAGTATGATAACATATAAAGCAAAAAATATAAAGTTACAAATATGGGATAAAATATTAACTATAGA